>QANZ01050027.1:21922-38316 GCA_003254925.1 Chamaecrista fasciculata | reverse complement strand
TTTTTTTTTTTTTTTCATTTAATATATAATTTTATGTATATCAAACTACGTAATACATTATTATATATCTTGCTATTAGAAATTCTCTGCTTAGCGTTGTATTATTAAATTTGTCAATGAGCTTCAAGTTGCCCCTATAGCTCAGTGGTAGAGCGTCAGTCTTGTAAACTGAAGGTCCGTAGTTCGATCCTGCGTGAGGGCAATGATCTTTTCCTTTTTAAATGGCAAAAGTACTTTTTTAGTCCCCAAATTTTATATTAACCGTTAATTTTATTCTCAATATTTTACATTTTGATTAATTTTATCATTTGCTTTTACTTTAGTAAATATTAACTGCAAAATTTATGTGGTTATTGAGATGTAATGTAATAAAATTGATAGAAAAAGAAAATTAAATTCTAACTCATTGAAAAATAGGATGAAGTCAGTCATTAATTTATTGAAAGAAATTAGTCAAACAATAATATTAATTAAAATGTGAAACATTTGGAATGAAATTGATTGCAAAAAAAAAAAAACAGAGGAATGACAAAATTGACAGTTGATGTAAAATTTAGGGACCGAAATAATGCTTTTACCTTTTTAAATTTTCAGTTCTAACTTTCGTCTAATCTCACTATCAAATTCTCACACATGCACAATTCAGAATGATGCTTTTTGCAACTAATCTTGCTTCAGAAAATGTCAATTAAGTTGTTGGCTTGAAGAAGGAAGGGGGCAAAATGTCAAATTAAGTATATATGATGAAACTCATCAAATGATTTTGCAAATTGATCTTGTTTCAGAAAAATGTCAAAAAAGTTGTTTTGTGTCTCCATCCCATTTGGACATATTTTTGTTTTGTTGTGTTTTAATTATAGTCAGTAAGTGTTTAGTTAGTCATTATGTTTTAAAATTTATAATTAGTTCTTCCATAATTGTAAAAGATTTTATTATTATCTCTGTAGTCAAACTTTCATGTTTCCTATGAGAATATATTAAATTTTTACAAAAAGTGAATGATAAAGTAAATTTTTTTTACTAAAAGTGTAGTAAAGTGGTAAGTACTCTACTCGTCTATTCTGAACCAAAAGTCATGCATAAGAGTATTTATTGGATGATTTAGGCTATTTTAAACAATGTTTTTTTATCAAACCACTTACATTTCTTTAAAATAATTTTTAATCAAGCAGTTAAAAATAATTTACTTATCAAACTAAACTAAATATGACAATTTGAGCTGTTTAAACAATTGTTTATTATTTTTTAATTAATCATAAATTTAAAAAGAAAGAAAGAAAATTCAAACTTAAATAAGAGTGAGTCAAAATTAAAAATTTGAGTGGGAAAAGGACACTTAAGATTGATTATTTGATAGGATGAATTATGTAGAATGAGAATATAAACAAATTATTGACTAATGTGAGAGGCTTTTATAAGACATTGAAATACTTTAATATAAAAATATGATAGATTGCGTGATAATAAAAAATAAATGACAATTTTTTTGTTAAATATAAAATTTTATAATAAATAAACATTAAANAAAAAAAAAAAAAAAAGCCGAGTTTGTTTCAACCTTCACAATTCACAAATTCACATCACCTTAATTAACATAGTTGTTAATAATTCACAGCCTCTTTGTAAGGCAGAAGTAAAGGCTACGTACATCTTGACTCTCCCTAGATCTCACCTAGTGAGAGCCTTATGCACTGGGCCGCTCACCAGTTAATAATTAAAAATCTCAGAAGTTATGTTGCAAGAAGAGCCTTTCTTGTGGAGAAGCAGGTCCAATTTCTTCATCAAGACTCATCAAAACATCACCACCATTACCACCCACATTATTCCCCAAATTCCTTCCTTCTGAGTTCTTACCATCAATATCTCCTTCTGACGCTGATGACTTCCTTCTCTGAGAAGAAGTCACACTTGGAAATGTTATCCATGATGGTGCTCTAAACTCAAACCCTTGTTCTTCTGCTTCTCCCACATCAGTCTCTGAAGTAGCTGACTTGTTTGATGATCTTTGTGATGATTTCTTGTGTAATCTGTTGCTTCCCAAAACCACTTCTGTTGGCAAAATTGGCTGCTCATTGCTGCTTGGACTTCCCATTAGTTGCACCAAAGCTCTTTCCAATGCTGTTGTCACTTTGTCCATTGATGGCCTCTCTTTCCCTCTCATCCTCACACATTTACAAGCCACATTAGCTATCCTTTTCAATGGTTCTATATCTGATGGCAGTTTCAAAACTGGGTCTAATATTGATGTTATATCTCCTGATTTTATAAGAGGCACAGCCCATTCAACTATGTTCCCTTCTTCATATTGCATGTCTATGGCTTTCCTACCACTTAGAATTTCCAAGAGCAGAACACCAAAGCTGTAGACATCGGATTTCGTGGTAAGGTAATGAAGCCTGTAGTATTCCGGATCAAGATACCCAAGTGTGCCTGCAGGTAGTTCAGCCAATGGGGAGCTGCTATCTGCTGGACCGAGTAATGAGAGGCCGAAATCAGAAACTCTGGCATTGTTTTCTTCATCAATGAGGATGTTTGAAGACTTGATATCTCTATGAATCACAGGTGGGCAAGCATAACCATGTAAATATTCAATTCCTCTTGCTGCTTGAACTGCAATTGTCACTCTTCTAACCCAATCCAAGTGTTCTTTGAGAACCTTGTTTTTGCCATGAAGGTGTTGATGCAATGAGCCACGAGCCATGAACTCATAAACCAGAAGCCTTTCTCCACCTTCTTCACAATAGCCTAGGAGGTTGAGCAAATGAGCGTGGTTTAATCGCGAGAGTAAGTCAAGTTCTGTGTGAAACTCTTTGGAATTCTTCTGCATGTTAGGAGATACTATGGCTCTTTTAACTGCTACTATAGTCCCATCTTTCAAAACCCCCTTGAATACACATGAAAAGCTTCCTTTACCAACTATGGATTCTTCTTTGAACCCACCGGTCGCTCTTTCGAGTTCCTCATAGGTGAACATCTGAGCCCTCCTGATCTTGAGCTCCTCCAAGTCTGGACAGATCTTGCTGTTCTCTTTTTGGAGTGAAGAGTTGTTGTTCCCTTGAAGTTTCTTCCCGTTTGATCCTTCTATGGAACAATGACAACCTCGTAGCTTGTAGCGAACATATAAAACAGCAGTTAATGTCACGATGATCACGAAGAAAACAGCGAAAGCAACCTCGGTTATAACCACTGGCAACTGCAAAGACCAAAACTTTTCGTCTTTCTTACCCATGTCGTTGTTAGCATTATTGGAATCTGAGGAAGAGCAGTTGGAGAAGCATTCGGGTGAGGAACAAGTAGAACAATTGTATTCACATTGTCTGTCAGATTTATAGTTACACTCACTTTTCTGATACATTTCATTAGGACATTCCCCACTGCATGGCATGCAAACATGATAATTTGGAGACTTACAAATACCCATTTGATGTTCAACTTCATAGAAACTAGGAGGGCATGGATTAGATTGACAGATTCCAGGTGAAACAGCTAATGGTAGAGAAGTAGGAAATCCAACACCCCAACAAGTAGGAACAAGAGATTTCTGAGCCAGAACTCCACAAGTGAAATAATTTCCTGCAGCAATCTCAAACACCTTAATTCCACTAGGAATTGGTGTGCTTCCTTTGATATTAAAACCCCAACAAATGACACCACGATCATAAGTCTTAATCCCACAAGCATGAAATCTTCCTCCAACTACAGAAAGCAAAGGCTCATTTGGAGCCAAATCAACATTTCCTTCACCAGAATGTGTCACTGAAATCTCTTCCTCCATGTCCAAACTCCTCCCCCAACAAAAAGTTTTCGAATTCACACCTTCCAAGATTCCACAAACATGATACCCACCTGCTGAAATCTTCTGGAATCTCTTGCTGTTAGGGACTAAACTGATGACTCTGCTGCTAGTATCATCACCCCAGCAAAACACAGTTCTGTTTTGAGAAAAAAGCCCACAGTTGAATTCAGCACCAGCTGAGAGTGACTGAATCTGACCATCAAAAACATAGTTTTTGGTCATGTTGTAACCCCAACAATCAATTAAGGATAAGTTTCTGCGTTTTCCTGTCAAGGGTTTTCTCAATCCACAAAGATGGTAATCCCCAGCACTGATTTCTAAATACTCAGCTCCTTTAATCATAGGTTGTGGAACACCCATTTCAATATAGCCACTACTACCCCAACAGTAAGGTTGGAAAGAATCCATTAGGAGTCCACAAACAAAGCCATCACCTGCAGTTAATCCTAGAAGTGGAAAATGGGTTGGTATTCCATACACTACGGCTGAGTTTGATCCATAACAGGTCACAGTATGAGACCCATCCGATCTTAAACCACAAAAGACTGAACCTTTTTCACCATATGATATGGCAATGGAAGACATGGAACCAAGACACAAAACTGAAGGACAAAAACATGATAAAAGAAGTGCTAGTTCAAGGAGAAACCAAGGTGAACATAACAAATGTCGCACTGAAAATCCCATTGTATATATATAGGAAAAGAAAAAGGTAGAATCTTTACTTTACCCAGCCTGATGATGATTCAATCTAGAGTGTTCTTTCTGAAAATTCAAGAAATGGGCTTCTCTGAATCATAAAGTGGAGCACATTCAGATTGTGAGGAAGGCTTGAGAGGTGAATTGAATGAAGAGAAGTAAAAGAAAAAGAAGGATGGATGGTTGAATAAGCTTGAAGGTGGGTGGTTGCAGTGCATTGCTGTTGGAGGCATGAGAGAGAGAGAAAGAAAGAGAATGCATTAATAGCAGAAAACTGCTATTTCTAAGTATGGACAGAGCGTAGGTGAAGGCAATAAATGAGAAGTAAATTCTATTTGATCATTTCATGCCGGAATACAACACATTGAGCCACCAGTCGCTAATTTTATTATTTAGTCACACACACTACACCAACATTTGTATGCCTACTTCATTTTAAATCCTTCCTTGCTGACTTAACCATGCTATGCGCTCTATTTTATATTCTCTCTTTTGTTTTCTCCCAAGTTGGTGTATTAAATCTATGGTGTTGTTTCGGTTATATTTGTTTGACTGTTATGCTAATACTTAATAATAAGGGAGTTATAATTTATAAACGTTCTTTTTTGAAACATTTAGATCAAATTATAATTTTGATCCCTTATTTTTTGGGTGGATTTTAATCTTATCCTTTATCATTTTTTATTTTAATGTGGTTCATGTTTCCATTATTTTATAAAATTGGTTTCAAACGATTGAATATAATTATATTTTATTCGTTTTAAGTTTCAACGCGATAATTACAGAACAATTAATTGTAGTCATTCTTCTAAAATTGAAATCAAATCAAATCATCCCTCAACTAGACTTGCTCGTTTCATGATCAATGAATGAAGTTGATCATATCTTTCTGATTTTAAGTTCAAATGCGATAGCCGATAAGTTCAGAACTACAAGTTGTTCTTCATGGTTCTTTTTCTATTCAATTGATATCGTGAACAAATAAGATTAAATCAAGCCCTTAAAGTTGATTTTGGACCAATTTATAAAATCATAGAAACATGAACAAACACTTTGAAACATTAAAAAAAAGGACCAAATTAAAATCCATCCAAAGATAAATGACCAAAAGTGGGATTTGACCAAGATTTAACGACATTTTTTTTTCTTTTCTACCACGTTCCATTCATTACTAAATTTAGTGTGATGTTTTTTTTTAGGGTAAATTACACAAAAGGACTCTGTGATTTGATCTATTTTCAAATAGGGTTCATGTGGTTTAAAAAGTGTCAAATAGGGTCCCTATAGTTTACTCTGTTAACAAAAAGGGTCCTGAGGTATATTTTCGTCCAAAATTTGACGGAAATCTTAGCTAATATACTATTTTAAGACTCTAACTATTAATTTTTGCGTTTAACTCCCTATTTGTTTGAAATTTGACGAAAATCTTAGCTAAAATAATATTTTAAAATCCTACCTATTATTATGAAACTTCTCTTTTTTGTGTAAAAGTCCTTCTCTCATATAAATAGGGAGTCAAACGCATAAAAATTAATAGTTAGGATTTTAAAATAGTATTTTAGCTAAACTTTTTGTCAAATTTTGGACGGAAATATACCTTAGAACCCTTTTTTGTTAACGGAGTAAACCACGTGGACCCTATTTGACACTTTTTAAACCACAAGGACCTAATCTGAAAATGGACCAAATCACCTTATCTTTTGTGCTTCTTTTTAATGTTTCCGAAGTATAGATGATGGATAATTGGATATTGGATAATGAACCGTGCACGTCCAAATTATTCATTAATTAACTGATGACACCTCACTGACAGAAAGAAAAGAGGAAGATAAACAATGACTAATTACATGAAACATGTACTAAACAATAAGTAATTTCATATTTATAGTATTACCATCACGATATGGTTGCCATAGTTGCTCCCCCTCAAACAGTGAAAATTATACAGCACTCTAGTTTCCTCCTTCAGTTTAAGACATTAGTTAAAGAAACCCTTTCTTTTTCATCCATATAAAAATGGAAAACACTCTCTAATTGATCGTTGATGTTGACAAAACCACATTAATGGGGCTTTTAATTAAGTCGTTAATCTCGATAACGGGGCCATCAATATTCGACCTTAATAAATACACATCTGGGTCATAGGATACTTGTGACATTCTACTGCATATATAGTTACGTAGATTTACATTTAATATCCAGGTCAAATTACACTTTTAATCTCATATATTTAGGGTAAATTTCAATATGACCTTTTATGGTCTTTTTTTTTTTTTTGTAAATTTGGTCTTACATATTTTTATGATTTTTCATTTTAGGTCTCAAACAATTGAATATGGTCATATATTTTATTTTAAATTTTAATGTAAACAATTCAAAAAAAATTGAATTTATCAAATTTGAAATTACGAATTTCTTTTTATGAGTTTTTTTCTACCCAGTTGAATTTGTTAGCAAACAAGTCAAATCAGGTTTCAAAAAGTGAATTGCTTGTTTCATTGTTAAACGAAGATATATTGGTCATATATCTCTAATTTCAAAGTCCTAACCTGTCGAATTCGAAATTACAAATTTCTTTTAATAAATCATTTTTTTACTTGATTGGGATCATAAACAAAGAAGGTCAAATTAGTCCATAAAGTAAGTTTATAACAAAAAAAATCATATGAATAAATGTAAGACTAATTTTGTCAAAAAAAAAAGAGAGAGCTAGATAAAAATTCAGCCTAAATATAGAAGATCAAAAGTGTAATTTGATCTTGGTTGATTATATATGTGATATTACATTAAAAATTTGAGTATCACTATTTTGGTATAAGGCTACGACCTCGTGACTTACACGTGATCATCTACAATTTCACATGCACAAGGTGGTGTGATCCAATCCAAACACTCTCATTCTCCTTGTTTCTCGCTACACTTTTTCTCTCTTAGAATGGCAGATTCACGTCATTATTTGTCCACATATATACATACATACAAACAACTATACAAGGATTACTTTTCTTTTCTTCTTTTATTATATGTTAATGTTTTGGTCAAATGTGGTACTTCTATTAAAGTATTCCTCGTGTAGGGTGACGCAAAACACTCTGGCAAAACAAAACTTACTTCCACTGCTTCCATATATAATCGGTTTCTCAGTAGATTACCCATGTTACTACTACTATTTACTAGCCTATCACTAGGTTTAGTAAAAATAAGATTAACAAGTTACTTATATATAATATCAATAATAAAATGTTATTTTTTACAAATTTTAAAATGACTAAACAGTAAAGGAGTCTAGAGAATCGTGGTTAAAAAAGTCTTCAAGAGTGATGAGCCTTTCCATAATTCATTTAAGACTGAAAATTCCAAGTTCCAAAAAGTAAATACTAATGACTGACCAATAAAGTAGCTAAAATAGTACTAGTATTACTTCACAATACTCCATCAGTCCATCTACTATATAGTTTTGGAAAATTTTACGTTTTAAAATATTTGTCGTTTTATAAAATCAAGAAAATATTAATTATTTTTATACTATTTTATTTTTATCTATTCTCGCTTAAAATAAATACTGTAATAAGAATGTAAAATTGTTGAAAAAAGGTTTCATAAAGTCTAGTGCAATGGCTACTTCCAGTATGTTTTTCTTCCATTTGAATTTTAGTTGTTACTGTAAACAAATTAAGCTCAAGCGCGTTCCTCTAACTCAACAACAGAAACTATGTTATGGTGCGTGTTTTACAAAAATGAAGTTGAAATATTTATGGGATATGAATAAATTACAAATCAAAATGAAAGTACTCTGCTTGTGTTTTTCAGTATTGAAATATGCCTCACATAGACTGACATCAAACTGAGTAAATTCCATCTAGTGATCATCATATGCATTTGAATATACAATAAAGTCTCAAAAGCATATGCATATTAAAACAGAGACGATTTTTTTTCCCTTTCTCCTTTCAATTAACCAAAATAAAGAAAAAAAAAATCTTGGCTAACTTGTTAATTGCCAAATGGAGCCCACCTACAATCCCGTGAGTATAATTCTTCCAAAAGAATGAAGCAACCTGCAGCCGATCAATATGATTAACAGCATAATGAAGGTGAAGTTTGACAGAAAAGTTCCATCCAACACAGCATTATTTATATTTTACTTCATGCAAATAGAAATTTGGCGACAGAAAACAATGTCAAGAGGACAACAGTAATATCCATTAATTCTAGGATTTGGGATAGGCAACGTGAGGTGAGTGTATAAAATATCTGATCTCTATGCTTCAAAAGCATGGTCACATTTAAAACATTAATAGAAAGAAGTTTCTGATTTACAAAGATTGACACTTTAATGATATGCATGAGATAGAAATATCTCATCTCTACCACCCTAGTTCATCAACCATACTAGGAAAATAGAAGGTTCAATTTCAAGAATAACTTATCTAGCTACTTCATATGGTTCTTGAAACAAGGGTGGAGGAGCAGCTTGTATGTCGTACCTACTAAAAGTCATTCTTCCACTTCAGAAACTGGAGATTAGTATTCTATTGAAAGTCTAGAAACAGTGTTCCAAATGTGGTTGCAAGCACCTCATGAACTTGCTGAAAAAGAAAAACAGATGTCATAAAGTTGTTGAAGTACAGACATAAAGCAGAGTTATCGACCATTAACAAGGCTTAGGAAGGCTAACCGTGTTGCTCCATGGAGAATAATACATAACATAATAAAGAGTATTTGGAAACTTAGTTTGTTAAAATATTAGATGAATATGTTACTACCAGTTTGGAGCCATAATCAAGTCAGAAATTGATCCATTTTGTCCAACATTAATGATGACATTGGACACTGCAACTAAACTGCATGTAATTTTTTATTTTCAGGTTTAGGTTTTATTTTGTAAGGAAATTCTTTTTAATGCAACAACCATACATGAGAAAGAGATCAAATCCTCTTGGAGATAAGCCGCTTGGATCTTCTAGGCTGGACCATGCTTCTTAAAATCATTGTAAAAGGTTTGTCACTGAAACCTTGAACCTCGGAATCCCGGTCATCAGACTCTGGATCACACAACTTGGGAGGGCCATCAAATTGAGAGCATCTGAAAGAATTAAAGTACGATAAGCTCTAATGAATTCATAAAAGCCAATGTATCACTGAATAATGAAAAGAGTGGTTACTCTGAACTCTCCCTTCCAGTGGCGATCTTGCGCACCTCCTGCAGGCCACAGGTATTTCACATATTAACACAAGTGAATTGACAATAAATACAAGTAGATGATCACCAGAACAGAACTGCTTGATTTGCCAATATTTAAACAATTATCTTCTCTTCCTTCAAAACCCCATCTCCTACCACTCCTCCAACACAACATACACAAACATGCAAAGTCAAAAGTTATTTTTACATATTGTAGTGTTACAATGTGCTAATAAGATGGTCTGCTTAGAGAAGCAAGATGCAAAGACATTGAGATTTTAGCTATCATTAAAACAAAACAAAACAACTACTAAAAGATTATGAAATAATGCAAGAACCAAAAATAGTTAAACAAACTACAAAATACTGGTATCATTTACGACTTGCAATCCTAATTATGAAAGCTGCACTGGACCTAACTAAAACCCTAATTGAATTTTAAAATTTCCAAAATCTCAAGATATCAATGAGAAGGATGATTTAGGTAACAGAAATTATTATTTACAGTATCAATCATGAGACAGTAAGATTCATTTCACATCAATTGGTGCATTTCATAATCTTTCATTAGTTGATTGCATACATAATCTGACTTGGCCTCAATGGTCCAGAAAGAAATGTTTACAATGCACCACTGTATTTATACCTTAACAAGCACGATTTTCTGCAGGAATATATTTTTCAATGTGAAGGTCAACAGAAAAAATCTAATAAATTCTATAGGGGAATCAAAAAGTTGCATCTGTAAAATACAATAATATGCTTTAATAATAAGTGAAAGTTCAAAAGTTTTTGAAATTTCAATCACCCCAATTCTTGTGTATTTTTTGAAGTAACCTACCTCCCGCCCCCATTCCCCCCCCAACCCTACTCTTCTAAACAACTAGGGGGAAAAAGAAGATAAAGAGTACATACATCTGGAAAGCTAGAGAAAGCACTATACCCATTCTTCAGTAAGTGATAGAAAATTGTTCCCATCCGTATCCAAATTAAACTTGCTTGAATTGACTAGTCCACCGTTTTCTGTTTCTGGTATGTTCCTTGAATAAATTAAATCCAGGGTTCTATCATTTTCACAAAGTGAAACTGAAGCATATTTATGACAACTTGCTACTTCTGAAATTTGAAGCCCCACAGAACTGCCTACGGAAACTCCAGGACATACCTCACCAGGGTTTATAAAGCAAGAGCCATTTGGCAAAGTAAAATCTTCAGAAATGTCATTACCAGGCTTTGAATTTTGACACTCCAATTTTCCATGATCTAACAGAAAATTTCCAAATGAACCAGAGATTGACTTGATAAAAGGAGTATCAGCAACATCTGAATCAAGGATTCCTTTAGATTCGTCTTTAGCACAGGATTCAGCCCCAGAAATAAAGTTGTTAGGTTCACCATAACTTTGTTCAGCTGAGACAGTTGATTGGCCTTCCTTTAAGTTGTCTGCCATGTTTGCTCCCAGTTCAGCTGAAACAATACTTCGATTATCTTTTAAGTTATCTTCAGCATTTCCAGGCATGCCAAGTGACTTTACTGGATAAGTTATTAAAGAACAGTCAGCTTTATCCTGTTTGTCTAACCCTGTAACATCTTTTGCCAATTTCAAGCTTGGTGGAGTTTTGTTCTGTCTTCTACAGATTTTGATTTGGCTGGACTTTGTATTTTGCAGAAAGAAACTTTTTCTTTGTGTAGAGCTCTCTCCTAAGCAGCCATGATCTTGCCAAAAACTCCAGGATTCTTTTCCAAGCAAATTCTCAGTAATGCAAACCTCTTTAGTAAATCTCTTAGTCCAATCTGATGGGGATGAATTTAAATTGACATGAAGACTAATTCCCTCGTCTGACCAGACATAGAACTCAAAAGAAGAGGGAGGAGTTTCAGTAGTTGTTTGTAGTGAAGCAAAATCTTTCACCTCCAGAGGTCCACCTACTTCTGCAGCTTCATAATTACTTTTGTGATGATTTTGCTCACTGCTGTCTTTATTTATATGGGAATGACTACGCAAGCTTCTTCTACACAACTTCTTCTTCGAAGCTCCTTGATTCATTGTATGGTCAAGGCCTTCCTGCATGTACAAAACTCGATTACATGAGCACATATTCCAAAAGATGGCACTAAGATAACAAAAGTGCAATTATCAATAGAATAACGCTGGGTCCTAGAGTAGTTGTTTTTAGTGAGGAGTTTCAGTAGTTGTTTTTAGTGAAGCAAAATCTTTCACCTCCAGAGGTCCACCTACTTCTGCAGCTTCATAATTATTTTTGTGATGATTTTGCTCGCTGCTGTCTTTATTTATATGGGAATGACTACGCAAGCTTCTTCTACACAACTTCTTCGAAGCTCCTTGATTCATTGTATGGTCAAGGCCTTCCTGCATGTATAGAACTTGATTACATGAGCACATATTCCAAAAGATGGCACAAAGATAACAAAAGTGCAATTATCAATAGAATAACGCTGGGTCCTAAAGTAGTGGGTTTTAGTGAGGAGTTTCAGTAGTTGTTTTTAGTGAAGCAAAATCTTTCACCTCTAGAGATCCACCTACTTCTGCAGCTTCATAATTATTTTTGTGATGATTTTGCTCGCTGCTGTCTTTATTTATATGGGAATGACTACGCAAGCTTCTTCTACACAACTTCTTCTTTGAAGCTCCTTGATTCATTGTATGGTCGAGGCCTTCCTGCATGTATAGAACTTGATTACATGAGCACATATTCCAAAAGATGGCACTAAGATAACAAAAGTGCAATTATCAATAGAATAACGCTGGGTCCTAAAGTAGTTGTTTTTAGTGAGGAGTTTCAGTAGTTGTTTTTAGTGAAGTAAAATCTTTCACCTCCAGAGGTCCACCTACTTCTGCAGCTTCATAATTATTTTTGTGATGATTTTGCTCGCTGCTGTCTTTATTTATATGGGAATGACTACGCAAGCTTCTTCTACACAACTTCTTCGAAGCTCCTTGATTCATTGTATGGTCAAGGCCTTCCTGCATGTATAGAACTCGATTACATGAGCACATATTCCAAAAGATGGCACTAAGATAACAAAAGTGCAATTATCAATAGAATAACGCTGGGTCCTAAAGTAGTTGTGTTTAGTGGGGAGTTTCAGTAGTTGTTTTAGTGAAGCAAAATCTTTCACCTCCAGAGGTCCACCTACTTCTGCAGCTTCATAATTATTTTTGTGATGATTTTGCTCGCTGCTGTCTTTATTTATATGGGAATGACTACGCAAACTTCTTCTACACAACTTCTTCGAAGCTCCTTGATTCATTGCATGGTCAAGGCCTTCCTGCATGTATAGAACTCGATTACATGAGCACATATTCCAAAAGATGGAACTAAGATAACAAAAGTGCAATTATCAATAGAATAACGCTGGGTCCTAAAGTAGTTGTGTTTAGTGGGGAGTTTCAGTAGTTGTTTTAAGTGAAGCAAAATCTTTCACCTCCAGAGGTCCACCTACTTCTGCAGCTTCATAATTATTTTTGTGATGATTTTCCTCGCTGCTGTCTTTATTTATATGGGAATGACTACGCAAGCTTCTTCTACACAACTTCTTCGAAGCTCCTTGATTCATTTTATGGTCAAGGCCTTCCTGCATGTACAGAACTCGATTACATGAGCACATATTCCAAAAGATGGCACAAAGATAACAAAAGTGCAATTATCAATAGAATAACACTGGGTCCTAAAGTATCCATATCTTCAACCATTCCCACTGTACCCATATATGTTTAATAATAGGAGGGATATGTACTACCTAAGGTGTAGTATATACCACTTGTTCATAGAATAAGACCTCAGAAATAGTTTTTATACTTAAAATTACTTGACCCATTTAATTTAACAGCAGACAATTCCTTTTATTATCTTCTCATGGATAATGGATAAAGCAAATGATATCTGCTAAAGAAGCACTCTACCACTTTATATGAATTGCTTCATAATCTCTTCAGATATAAAAAAATTAACTTAAAGATATTTAAAAAATTTAATATGAGATGTGAAGGACATAGAAACAAGGTAACCTGTCGAGTGAGTTATAAATAATTATTCAAACAGTATTTGACTTAGCCCTGATTATGGAAAGGTTATACTTCTGGTAGGATCACATATGTTGGGAGTGAAAACTGAAAACGTATAATAAAGCACAGCATAAGTGTCCACACAGAAATGAGACAAAAGAATCAATTTATTTTTTTTGTCCCAAGGACTCTAGCTTTTAAGATTTTCATTTAATTTTTTTTTGTTTTCCAACTACTATTGTATCCAGTGATACAAAATGGTTTTTGTATTGCCGTGTTTGAATGCAAAATTTAACGAAGTGCTCTTTGCACAAAATAAAATGTTTGGCAGTATTTCATCACTTTTCATAGTTCTTATGATTTTCTACATCAGAGTAGTCTTGTGTGTTTTATCCTTAAATTTAATAGGCCCCATTAAGCCAAAATGTGAAGAGTGTAGCAGCATTGTCACAGTTCAAAGCCAAACTTCTCTAATTTCTGGAACTATTATGCAAACAAAAAATCTTATGAACCACCTAGTCAAGCATTCACAACCTGCATTGACTAGAATGGGCGTGGATGCACACAATCTGACCCCAAATACCGGGAAATCACAAAAATAAAAGCAAAAAATAGTTGCAAGACCATGCTTTAGCCCTCTTTAAACCTTTTTTAGGTGATAGAGCAATACGTGTTAGTTACGAATCTAGAAACAATATTGAGTTTTTCTTTTTCTTTTTTTCACTGCACAGCTCATTACATAAACCAAACCATAACAAAAACATCAATGCAGTTTGCAAGCTACTGCAACTTCCTTCATCTACTTTCGAAGAAATCAGTGTGAACATGACAAATCAGATGTTTCTAAGAAAGGAGAATAATGCGCAGAAGGATGAAGGCGCACACAGAAAGCATAGGAACATGGTCAAGGAATTAAGAACGCAGAGAGACAAAGTTGGTCAAATCTCATCCGTAAAATTAGAAAATAGAAAGCAAAAAGCAGAGGAATGAGAAAGCATTACCTGATGAGAAGAGTGTGAGAGAAACTGAAACTGAAATTGGTGAGAGAATGTGGAGAAAAAGGAAGAAAGTAAGATTTAAGCAATAAAAGAGAGAAAGAGAGAAGAAGGACCTCAAAATCTAGTTCAGACTTGAGACTTGAAGCGAAGAAATCGTGGGGACTGGGGACTGAGCCTGCGTGCTTAGTCCCCAGAAAGGAGAAGAATGGTATTTTGGTCAATAAGGGGGTACTTTTTCGTCATTTTACAAGTACGGACAGGCTCAAAGCCAACGTTGGATTTGGAGATACTATGGTCAGCAAATCAACCCGCCAACTCGCGAGCCCGCAAAAACTAACCCAACCCGTAATTATGGATTGGGTTGGTTTGAGTTCGCGGGTTGGTTTGGGCTCAAAATTTTTAACCCACACACTTGCGGATTGGGCTACGGATTCATAATTTCTCAACCCAACCCAATCCGCGAGCCTGCATAAACTTTTTTTATTTTTAATTTATTTTTTATACATGTTTATGTATTCTTTTTATAAATTTTGTATGTTTTCTTATGCATTTATATTATTAGTTCTTCATAAATAAGATATTTTGATTTTAAAATATAAATAATTACATATATGTATTACATTTACCTATGTTATGAAGTATATCTTAATTGATTTACATTTATATATATATATAATGTCTGTTTTTTTAACTTTTTTTATATGTAAGTTTTTTTTTTCACTACTCACAAATTTATAATAATAATTTTTGTTATGAAAATTACAAACTCAACCCGCGGGTTCAACCCAACCCAACCCGCAGAATTGCGGGTTGGGTTGGTTCGTGTTGAGTTTCAAAAATTATAAAACCCAACCCAACCCACAGATTGATGTGCGGGTTGGGCTGGGATTTTCCCTCAACCCGCTCCAACCCAGCCCACGCTCACCCCTAGGAGATAGAGTATGCTATCCGCATCTTGATTAAAATAATATAGTATTTTTAAATTTTTTGCGTTGAAAAAATATATAATGTTAAAATGTATTTTTGATTCCTTATATTTGAAATAAGTTACCATTGAGCCCTTTATCTTTTTTTTATTGTAATTTTGATTTCAATGACTGAATATGATCGTATATCTTTTATTTTAAGATCAAATATATACTCAAAAACTAAGACACCTTCTCTCAGAAATTTCTCTCTTCCTCTCAATTTCAATTCGACACTATAGTTGCAACTCCTCCTTGTTTTTTTATTTTTCTTTTGTTTCTTCAATTAAACAACTTAGATTTTGAGTCCTTTAGGTTTAGTGGTAGTTTTATTCGGATATATTTATGATTCTACTCTTGTTTCGTGAAAAAATTTATTCAAATACTAGATCAATTCAGATCTAAACATTTCTGCCGAATAAGTTTTCGATCTTCTATCAAATATATAACAAAGTCTACATCTACATCCATGAAGAAAATTACTTTTTTGATATGCAGAAAGTATAACGGTAAATATTCAGTTGACAATATCAAAATGGGTGATGATTTTCATCATCAAGATATTTTTCATAATCAGTTGTGTGTTTACTTCATTTTCTTAGTTCAACAATGTTTACACACTTCTCTTTTTTTGTATTATTAGATTTGGATTCTCTAAATGATTGTAAATGCCATATGACTTTTCTATAATACAATTTGCAGTCATGCTTTTCAAAAAAAAAAA
>QANZ01050027.1:0-19602 GCA_003254925.1 Chamaecrista fasciculata | reverse complement strand
TTTTTTTTTTAGTTTTCCAACTGCTGACGTGGCACTTAACGTGCCACGTCAGCAGTTAATGGCTTCAGGGACCAATTTGACTAACGTTAGTAAAATTCGGGGACCTATTTGTCAATTTCCATAAATCAGGGACCAATCTGTCAGCGACCCAATAATTCGGGGACCAGTTTGGGAGTTTACTCGATAAAATGTCAAATGTTTTATACATATTAAAATATTTAAATAATATATTTATTTTATTTTTAGTGATTATAAATATAAAAAATTAATAATAATATATTGTATCCACTATCCACATTCCACAATCATGTTCATGACTGCCACAAGGCGTGCTAATAAAGTGTGAGAGAGATGAGCAATGACCACATCCACATGTAAGAGTGTTAATAGGCAAACACTATGACTCTTTTACTATGCTTCTCCTTAAAATGGAACCCAAACCTTGAAATCAAAACTCCGCTGACGCACTTCCCAACATGTGGAATTCTTGATTGGGTTTGAACATCATTCATTCTTTTCCTCTCAAAGTTTGAATTCTGATAAAAGTATTCGTACTCATAAGTCATAATCATCCTTACTCGGCTCTTTAATTTTTTCAAATCCTAATGCTTTCTTTTTGCTTTTGGTGGATCGATTTCCAATCCTATTGCTATGTATATGAGTATATCGTTACGAGTCCATCAATTCATTCAATTGTTTTGGGCTTTCGGCCCACTTTTCCTTCTTAATTTATCAAAAGTTTATAGAATAATCCCTACCAACAAAGTCGCTTTGGCCGAGTGGTTAAGGCGTGTGCCTGCTAAGTACATGGGGTTTCCCCGCGAGAGTTCGAATCTCTCAGGCGACGTTATTTTTCTCTTTTAAACTTATTTATAGGATTTGAATCATATATTAAACGTCGCTCATAATTCGTAATGTTTGAATCTATGTAAAATTCTAAATTATAAAATGATAATTATTATTTTATCAAATAATATTAATTTTGTAGCATGTGCTTGGTTCCCATAATTTAGTAGTACAACATTAGAAGTGAAGTGAGGGATCATAGTTGTCCAAAGCTGGCAGTTGACCTTTATTTTCCAACCCAGGATAAAGATACTTAACACTTAACACTGATGAAATTCAGTTTAACCCGTTAAAAAGCAGAAATAATGTTGAAGACCTTACTACAAGGTTAACGTGTGAATTCAATACTAGTATATATAGTACATACAACTGTATAAGTTAATGTATATATATATATATATATTTCCATAGAAAAAACATATAAAAGAAAAAATTGAGTGCAAATTAGCTGGAAATTATAGCAGCGGCAGTTGAGTGAGTGAGTGAGTGAGGGTCCCTAATTTTGGAATTATGGATATATATAAGTGAAGACAGTTGGATATGTTCCCTAAATGTGAACTTAACTTTGCTATCTAATTTCTCAACTTCTATATATTTTAACTACTCGATCACTACTCACTAATAGTAAGTAATAACCTACCTACCTCATCAAATATCAATTTATGTGTACAAGTATATCAATTACTGCACAATAATACCCTGCAAACTTCAATCTCTCGTCAACCTACGTCATCATATTCTTTTAAGTTTCATATTTAAATCTTATTAACTAAACTAACTTTTAACTAATATATTAAGGATATAATTGACATAAAAAAAAAATTAGATGTACAATTAATTCAAAAAATTTTAAAGTATAAGTAAAATCAACCTCATACGTACTAAGAGTATTTTTGCCTATATATATTGTTATAAACTTATAATTTTTTAGGAAGAGTTGGCCTTAAAATTTAAAGTTGTTTTAATACCCAAAGTTATTATTTGAACCCTTGATCTCTGGTTAAAGATAATATTTTATATCATAAACACAAATCTATAGATAAACCTAGCTACCTCTGTGTTGCAATTGAATATCTGATATTGGACTGGGTGCCTCACTATATTATATAATCGTAAAGGCCACATATTATATTATCTTCAACTACTTTGTATAGGCAACAAGTTGACAAAGTAAAATAATTTTTACATACTCTTTTTGCTGCTTAGTGAACGCCATTTTCTTTCAGTCTTTAATTAACTAATTCATTTTGGCATTAGTTAATTAGTACTGTACTGGAGAAGAAGTCTTAATTGGAGTGAGTCTTCATGAAGACCATTTCTTCAAGTTGAGGTGAGTCATTTTAAATAACACAGCTGAACCTAAACTTTCAAATGACATAAATATATATATATATATGTGTGTGTGTACTATTTTACCAAAATATCAGATCAAGTATTTATGGTGAAACCCATTTTTGTTCATTTGCTGAAACGGGAAAGCATTGGCTATATATCACAGTGAATCAGAAATAATTGGGTTGGGTTTCATGGAGTTTTTCCAAAAGACAAATATTTCTAGGATTACTGGATTAGATCATAGTTAAGTCAATTATTTACCTATTTAAAATCAATTCAGCTAAAAAAAATGTGAGTTTGTGACTGAACAATATGAGTTAGAGTTTAAATATTATCAGTTGGCCGGCTTGACTACGTACGTATGGAATCAGATAAATAAAACAATGGAGTCGCTCGTTTAAATTTGTTTGTATTATATTATGTTAAGATGAAAGGTATGTAGATTAAAAGATGACGATGAGAACTAATAAGTCTTTTTTAAAAAACAAATAATTATAAAGGTCTGAGCTTCCTATTAGTTTTTCAAATTATAGAGTTGAAAATGAAGTGCAACACAAAAACATAAAACGCGCAAGACAAAGAAACAAGAAAATGGCATATGCTAAGGCCGGTCGTTATAAAAAAAGAAACACATTTTTATAAGCAAATCATTAATTAATAATTTTACAGCAAAAAGCATATTACATATTTAAATGGTTGAGAGTTGAGAAAGAAAAGGATGGAGACAGCATAATAACCGTTGAGGGAATGAAAATATAAAGGGTATATATACTAGGATGTAGAGTAGAGACTAGAGTACATGGTGGGAAGCATATTACATATATAATATAATATAAATCGTTAGTCCAGTGGTCGAGTTCACGAGATCGTTTAAGCAAGTGTCGAGGGTTCAGATCCTATTTTGTGTATGCAGCAACTAATTAGTCAGCGTCAAACCTTAAATGAAACACAGATCCGTGAAAGATTAGTCATTGACCTATCAAAGTGGGTACTTTAGGCAACCCAAAAAAACAATATAATTAAGGCGGGTCCAATATCCAACGTCTTTAAGGAGTGGAACATTTAGATAATTAGATCCGTCATCAACGGTTTAAAGCAACCTGAAACACACACATACAGCTTTCAGACAATAATAATAAGTTTATGTCATGTACCAACGCCAACAACGCATCCATTTATAAATTCATTTACCAACGCGTTTTTGAATAAATTAAACCCAACTTCCTAACAACGCGTCATCTCATTTTGATATTCATCATATTGCCATTGCAATTGCCAACTCCTAAACCTAATTCTAAAACCCTCTCCCCACCAAGCCTACCCTTTCTACCAAGTTTTATTATTACATACCTCAAATCATTATTTTGCTACTCAAATTATGAGATTACTTTCATTTTACTCCTTATATTATTATTTTTTTTATCCTCAAACTCTCACATTTTTTTCTTCTGGTTTTTATCATTATTTTTAACTTTAACACTTAAGATAAATTATTTCTATCTCATATGTATTACAATGAGTGAATTGAGAAAGAAAGAAGAAAAAACCTCCTTTTATTCATAGTTACAAATTGGAGATATCTTTTTGATATTTCAAGTATTAATTTTTTTTCTTTGTCAACTCACTCAATCTCATATATATGAGAGAAAAATAATACATTGTCCAGATTAAGAATAACAACATAAACTAGATAACATCATATTGTTGATTAACAGTGAAATAAATATGAAAATTTGAAAACCAAAATGGAATGAAAAATGACTTTAATACCAAAATGAAATAGACCTCATTGTTTGAGGATTAAAATGGCTATTTGACACTATTAAATATTAGAAAAGAAGTTTTCAATTTTGTTGGAAAAGTGTAATTTACTCCCCCCTTAGCTAGGTCGTTTGTCGTGCGTGGCCTATATAAAACCCCCAAATTAGTAATTGATGAGTATCCAAGTTTTTCTCAACAAGATTTGGTCACCATTCAACATATATATCCTAACCTAATTTGGTCATCACATTCCTTCACACATATTAACAACCATTGTTGCTTCTTCAATCTAATCTTGAATATATCATCTGAAAGCCCTCAAACTCTTCCTTCCTTCGCTCCTAACTCCCATCGATCTGATCAAAGATCGATTCGGTTGAATTGAATTGAGTGATGGACTCTGTGGAGCTGGCTCGCGTTTTTCAAATGTTCGATCGGAACGGAGACGGACGAATCACGAAGGAGGAGCTAAGCCATTCGCTCGAGAATTTGGGGATTTTCATCCCGGACGTAGATTTGACGCAAATGATCGACAAGATCGACGTTAACGGAGACGGATGTGTGGACGTCGAGGAATTCGGAGAGTTGTACAATTCTCTCATGAATGAGCGCAGTGATGATCAGGAAGACGATATGCGAGAGGCATTCAACGTCTTCGATCAAAACGGTGACGGATTCATCACCGTAGACGAACTCAGATCTGTGTTGTCGTCCCTAGGGTTGAAACAGGGAAGAACCATGGAAGATTGCAAGAAGATGATCATGAAGGTGGATATAGATGGAGATGGCAAGATCAATTACAGCGAATTCAGGCAAATGATGAAGGGAGGTGCCTTCGGTGCTCTTAGCTAGGTCATTCTCGCTTGTAATTGTACATATACATATAGACTCAGTATTCATCTCTCTCTCTCTCTCTCTCTCTCTCTCCATCATCGTCAAATTCATCTTCCTCATTGCTTGGATGAGTCCTGGAAATATTGGTGGGAGGAGGCAAATAGGAAATGGGGACTATAGTGACAAGATATTGAAGATTGTGTCCTTCTTTTTATTTTTTAATTAAGTTTTTCTTACAGCTTCTGTATAACTGTTTGATGATTTAATTTCTGTTGCTTTTTGATATCCCCATTTTGTTTGTTTACTTTGTCCTTTTTGCTTCTTGTATCATCATTTTGGTATGTTTTTTTCTTAATGGACATTGACGACTTTTTGGATGATCTACATTCCACTCAAGTCTCACTTTTGACAAATTCACCTTCATAAGTCTCCGACTTTTTTTATGACAGTTGCGTACAGAATGTAGATTGAGAATTTTATTATAGGGAAAGAAACTTCATGGGTTATGCTGTGAAAAACACGGTTATGGAACAATTAAGAATTTTATTTCTTTACTTTTCCTCATAAATGCTATGTATTATATAAAAAAAAAATGAAAATTTGACTCTATACAAGAATTGGTTAATAGCTAGAACGTTGCAACAATGGTGGACTCCAAAGTGTTACCCAAACTTCATTATCTTGGTGTTTTAGGCTGCAGTCCGGCGAGGACCGATAGGAGCCGGTCACGTTTACAGTGGTGTATATGTGGCGGGTTCCTATTGGTCCCTATAGTATTGTAGAAGGCCTATTACAGAGGATCCTTTCTCGGTGTTTTATAGTCTATTATCTCTCTTTCTATCAAATAAAGAAAAAATTACTAATAAGGATTGGTATATCCGTATAGTTGGTTAAGGTTTGAGTTCTTCTCCTATAAGGACGAGGGTTCAAATTATTTTATTGATGTGAGGACCTTATAAGGTGTATGATATTTAAATTCTTATAAATTCTTAAAGAGGTCAGGAGGTACTTCCTAACTTTAGTGATCCATAGACTAATTTATTGCTTAGACAATGAATCTCTCCTTAGCATTGCCCTTTATTATAAGCAAAGTAGTGTTTTAAGAAGAATGCATGAAAAGGTACAACAACCATCAAATAATAGTAGTTGAGAAACGACGCTTGACCCATATGATGGAGCTGCTTACTAATAACTTATAAGATAATCTTTGCATAATTTCGTGCCGTCTGGCTTAACACATGGACGTGGTATCTATTGGACTCGAATTTTGAAATGAAAAAAAAAGTCCATTTTTTTCCATTTATGACAATTAGGTACACACTTGAGGTGTAAAGGTTGAGAATGGGTCCTTTGTACTTGAAATGCAATTATCTAAAATTGGATCGAAACACGATTGGTCCTAAATAAAACGGTGTGTCTTGGCACTTTTTTTTGGGTCTCCAAGAAACCTTTTTTTCTTCCGTTCTATAACATTGAGGAATGCAGAGAATTATTGACAACTTAAATTACGGATGATCCATTCTCGAAAACATTATACTCTTTATATAGGATTATTTGATATTGAGTGCAAAAATATAACACCAAATCAATTTCTTGATGTATGTATGTATTATTTCATTTTGGGATCGATACCGAGTGCTTAAATTTTTCAGAACTTGAAACGTTGTTTCACATTTGTAAGCAGTAATCTTAATTGTCTTTTTGTCCAATCATGAATATATATTCATGAGAAAAAACCAAATACAAGTCCAGCCCATCGCTGGAAAGAAAACAAGGGAGCCCAACAATAGGCAATAATACACCCAAATAAAATGGCCCCTTGATTTTCTTATGAGAGGGATTCAATATGTATCTAATAATACTCGTGGCACAAGTTTGTCTCATTGTTTGTGGGTTTGTTTCAGCTAAGACAAGACAACAAAACAAGGTTGACCTGTTGTTGCATATCCATTCGAGAATTAGATGCAGATGTCAGAGTCATTATTATATACATCAATGAAAGTTTTAATACTGAATGAAATGTACACGTCCGCAAGGGGCGTTCTTATTTCTCAGTGTGCCATTCCGCTATTCAACATCTAGATAGTGGGACAATTTCAGATTATTCAAATGCTTATAAGACAGCCTTGGATCAAATTTTACATAATCAACAATCGAATAATTCGACTTTCTTAGGGCATTTGAATGCCTGCTGATTCATTCATTACAGTGTTAGCAGAACTTCATAAGAATGGACTCACAGGACCTATACATTGACTGAACTAGATTTTTCTACCAACTAAAATTATCATAGAATAGTTTCAAAAACAAAGAAGAAGAAAAAGGCCAATGAATTCCATAAAACTAACCAAACTGAACTACAGAACCCACCTGACCCCTAAAGCTGGATTGCAGCTGATCCTTAAGTCAGCAATTATCAGATATTATTGCATATCGTCGGCAGCATCTTTAACACTGGCAGTTGATTGCATGTTTCATCCAGAGAATAAATAAATAAATAGAAGACTAAATTATGAAAGTTGAACCTATCTTTGTCCCTGTGCTTCTTTGGTTTCCATCTCCTTCACACTGTCTACTATGTACTGTATTTTCTTCGAGAGGCTCTCGTTGTGCTCCTCAATATGCTCAAATATCAATTCAAGATGCCTTTTATATGTCGCAGCTCGCTTCTTTTCTATAGCCAACTGCTGGGAGAGTTCCCGGATTTTATCATGCTCATTCTGAAAATAACATTAAGAAAAAAAAAAGGAAGGTAAGCAGAACGCAGAGTTGATATGGAGTTCCAAACTGACGATTTATGCATTGCAAGTTACTTTTCACATACATTATCAGATAGAAACAAGTATGCATATGAAAAAAAATTTTGTCCTTATTTTCACAGCATCCTAACACGATAGTTATCCATAGCTCTACCTGTCATGTTTATCAGAACAAGTATTCCAAGTTTCCAACATATGATTAAAAATTTCAATCAATAGAAACAAATATAAAACACTGAATGTTTAGATTGGCTTTTGAATCTCACGTGTTTTTAACAATTTCCTTACATCATTTATGCTATTTAAGTTATCACATCATGGCTGAACTTCTTAATGCTGCTAATTTGATTAGTTCCCAGAATACCATGGCCATGTTCTAGTTGCAACTGAAAAAACTACATTCGTTCTAGGCTTTCTGTTGCTAGTGCTACACTTAACTACAAACATTATCTAGTATCTAAAAATTAGTTTCTCTTGCTGGTTATTTTTTTTATAAATTTTCAAAATTCTAACTTCCTATTAGCTAGCTTTATTGATACTAGAATATTATAACTCTCTAGATCTCTTTTTCAGTTTTCTTTTCAGGAAGGCTTTTTGCTAATCCAACAATTTTAAAAGTAAACCCATGTTCCTACAATTTATGATAGCACGCGACTATCTTGGTAGCAGTGCTTTAACAATTCTTCATCCAACACATATTAAGACTGCAATCAGGTTTAGATCTAAGCCAATACAATGAGAAACTGGGCAAGTTAGGGAATGTTCCCTGTACCTGAAAGTAACAGTCTCTTGTATGGTGAACCATTTTATATGAGAAAAGCCAAAGATATTTGATTAGCTGTAACTTTATTATTATGGACGCTGGGCATAAGGCATGAGAGGCTGGCCCTTGCTCCTACCCCTTAATTCTTTGCATCTCAATCTTTCCCTCTTCACTTTCTTTTTCCTTTTTCCTATGTAGCATGAAATTCATAAACGTCCACCATCTTTATCACCATGCATATGATATGATCAGTAATGAAAGTGACTGGAGTAAGAGTTCAATAAAACTAGACAGTATGACACAATAAAACAGCAGAGAGAAAATAAAAATAAAAAAGGTTTGGTAAAGTCAGCATTCACTGCACACTGCTCAGGGCTCAAGGGTCAGTTCCACTTGAAAAGGATTAGCCTATTCTAGTATTATTAGAAATTCACATCCAATGTATACATCATAAATTGTATGTTGGACTCAATAACCCTATGATGCAATTTCTGCAGAACCGTTATAATCATAAGTTCTCAGACCTAGATGGTTCTCCTCTGCGGCTCTGCCAGGTGAATTTCTTATTGTACATAATAATATTTCCTTCAACCTTTTTCTTTTATTAATCATTGATTGAACCGAGGGTGAGCCTTGGCGCAACGATAAGGTTGCTACCTGGTGACCAAGAGGTCACGGGTTCAAATCATGGAAACAAAATCTCTGCAAAGCAGGGGTAAGGCTGCGTACATCTTGACTCTCCCCAGACCCCACCTAGTGGGAGCCTCGTGCACTGGGCCGCCCTTATAATCATTGATTGGACCGATCAAGACGCTAAGAAATGAGTCAGTAACTGATTATCAGTGAATAATTTTGGAATCATTGATTTTCACTCCTCTCTCTCTCTGTCTTGGTGGAGGCACTAGAATGACAGGAATCTAACACCCCCAGAACGGCATGTCCAGCAGAAAATATCATTAAGACATAACAGTGAAGAACACATAGAAGTCCTCAAACACACATCCAAGATCATAATCAAACATGAAGTTTAAGAAAGCACAGCAAGCTTGGGAAGACTGTCAAAGAAATGCTCTGGGCGATCAGATATAGACTGAAGATTGAATGTCCATGAAATTTGTGTATATTTAACGAACATTTAAATGAGAAACATAGAAACGCATTTCAGCATATCTAAGGTTAAATAATGGGACTGAGTGATATTCAACCAACAAGTACAAAAAATGACAACACAAACATCCATTATCACAGAAAAGTTTGTACTTTTGCTCCCCTTGAATATGAAAAGAAATAGCTTCTTTTGTTATTATTTTAATTTTTCCCTGGTAATAGATAAACTGGAGCTAACTAAATAATATATACCACTTTTAAGAAAGAAAGAACCTGAACTGACCGGATATTGTTCATAAATGCAATCCCTCCTACCCTTTCCAGGTGTCAGAGGATGTGTATGCTCCTTTACAAACTTTGTAACAACCCATTTACCAGAACTTACTTTCCTGACCAAAATCATTGCCCTGCAACCAACCCTTGTCTCTGCCCTTTGCCTTACAATCTTTTCACGCTTGTCGGGCATTCTGTAACCCTCTTTATTACAAACAAGTGCCCGTCCAATAGCAGATCCATCACGCCTTGATCGTGAGAGTTTACTAACACGTATGACAAATCCAACTTGTGTGGCATATGCATTATAATAGGCATGAGCTGCGGCTTCTGATTCAAACTCTTGACCCACATAGGGCTCCTCAGCTGAAACAATTGATACTGTAGGAATTGCTGATGGAATTGTGTCTCCTCCAGAAGAATCTTCAGCCATCGCATCATCTTGATCTTGTTTGTAAGTTGGTTCAACAGTGCCACCACCAGTTTTGTTTTCATCACTTATGCTGCTAAAATCCCTCACAATAGCATTTCCTACTGTTTCATCATTAATAGAGCCATCAATCCCAAACTCCACTGCAGCAATAGATTTGCTATTAGATTGTCAATGCATAGATTATACTATAGAGAACAGCACATAAAATTGATTAATTGCTTTTTCTTTGAATTTGGAACAAAAAGTAAAAATAATAAATAACTATTGTCCTGAAAAGAAAAATTACTGATATAGAGGTATAAAATGGACTACATGATTAGATAATAAAAGTTCTCCAAAGGAATAAAGAAAGAAACCTATAGAAGTAAGGCAGAGTTTCTATCTTTTTGGAGATTTCCTTCTTATATAACAATGAAACATGCCATATTATGGCACTTCAAAAGAAAATGAGTCAATGACAACTCCGCCAAGTTTGGTTTACAGAGTAGCAACCCACTTTTCATCTGAGAATGCAAGCAAACTATTGACAGAGTCCATAACATTAGTGTAATATGGTCGCATCATTTAGTGCCTTTTACTTTCTTCAACTCCAAACAATAGAGAAAAGCAAGGCCAAACAACAGTTGCTGGAAAAAGAATTGGAAATTTCCTTCTAATGCAAATGTGAAGTTGCAGAAAAGTTCAAATGTATCCCCATGTGTAGTTTATTTTTGGCTAATACATCAGCATAGAAATCGGGAAAAAACAACAACAAAAACAACTCAACTATATCAGCGAGAAGCTTTGCACCTGAGTGCAGTCTAGTCCTTTATACAAGTCTGCATCCAAGAGGCGTCAACGAATTATCAGCCAAATAAAAACCCAAACTCAGATTCAGATACCCTCAGACACGACATAGCGCATGAACAGGAGTGCACTCGCCGCCAGAAAGAAATTTGAAAGATTAAAAATGAAATTTAAAGCTTTCGGCTATAGCTTAGAGTGCCCACGATATGTAGAAGGTAAAGAAGAAAATACAAGAAATTTAAATGTTGGTAACAGACAATTGAGAAACAATACACGCTCGAGTTTTAATCGCTTCTTCGTTAACACCAGGCCACGCCATTCATGTAGTTAATTCGTTCATGAAACGCGTGAAAAGTTAAAACCCTAGAAATTCCTATTGACATAGAACCTCAGAATAGAATTCTCATAGCAGCAATGAAAATTGAGAAACATGTAAAACAAAAAACTCACTGAAAATTCTTCGATTGTCTTAGAAAACTTCTGTGATTCTCCTTTTTTTTTTTTGTTTATTTTTAATTTTGGTGTACCGAGAATAGCAGATACAGAGGAGGGGGCTTCAGGAAAGAAATATGGAGGAGGCTCAAATCTCCCTTACATGTCAATCTACTATTGGAGAACCTCTTTGTAAAAGTCAACTTTATCGTGAGACCAATAGTTGGTTGTATTTAACGTCCTTTTTTTTTTTTTTTTGTTAAAACCTTTATTTCTATTTATTAAAACCTCAATTTTGGTCCTTAATATATGGGCCAGATTTCACTTTGATTCTACATGATTTTTTTTCAAATTAAGCCTCTATGTTTCTATAATTTTTTACTTTTGGTATCAACAGGACATAGAAAGAAACTGTTAAAAATAAGGGTTTTCAAGGGTTGAGGTGGAATAGATTTTGAGCATGTTGGTTATGGATTCACTATTTTATTTCATTTCGCTAGTTGAGTTGAATTGGATAGAGAAATGATACATAAAAGCAACTCGTAACTTTCCACTCGTCGCATTCAAATATGAAACAAGATAGATATAGATATGACCACATTAAGACAAAAAATAATATTATGGGTAAATTGCAGTTTTGTACCCTGTGGTTAAGGGCGATCCCACTTTGATATCGTGAAAGAAAAAATTTTACATTTTGGTGCCCCGTGATTTGCTCGGTTAGCGAATTGGTCCCATGTACTTTATTTCCATCTGCATTTAACAGAAAATGAGCATGTGACAGGCACGTGCTGGTTTAAATACCAAAATCATCCAAGGTAATCAACTAATCAAGCTACTACGGCTCGATCTCATACTTTTCCATTTCAATCTGTTCTTGCATTTTGCGTCTCCGATCATTTCGTTTATATATGTTCCACAGGTTCGATTATGATCTGAACGATTCGACACCGGAGAGAAGCAAAAACAGAAGTTATGGAGATAGCTTCGTGTCGAGTAGCTTCAAATCTTCACCGGCAAACAATATATAGACCCGATCTCTTTGTAATTTGAAGATCTTGCAGCTGTTTCTGGATAGGCAGAATATTTACTTGAACGATCTGATTTCGTTTTTCTGTCCTTACTGAATAGTTAGTAGCTTCGTAATTCACACGGTCCAGTGAATTTTACTTTTCGGTTGGTGTCTATCCAAACAACACTTTAAATAGGCTCAAAACTTCTGCAAGTCTCTCTGCATATAGCTATAGCTATAGCTAGCTAGTCATTTCTCTCACTCTTTAGTCTTATTAGTCTCTCTCTCTCTCTTTCTCTCCTTTCTAATTGTTCATCAAAAATTCAATACCATGTTGTTATATTCTCTAGTGGAGTTCATCACTCAAGCTGCTTCCAGTTCTGGTTTCATCTTCTGTCTCTGTAATTTGATCATTGTGATTATCCTAATAGACTTGAAGCCCACCCTCAGTTTCCATCAAGGGAGTGAGATTCCTGTGTCTGTGTCTGTGATCAGAAGCACAGACACAACCCATAAGAGTCAAGTCCAGAAAGAAGAAATCAGAGAAGTTTCATAAGAACAGAAGGAAGATGAAGCCACTGATAATTGCAGCAATGAGATTGAGGAAGAAGAAGAGGTAGAAGCAGAAGTAGAACAAGAAGAACAAGAAGAGGATGATGATGATGAGCTGAGAAGAAGAGTGGAAGAATTAATTTAGAAAGTAAAAACAAAGGTTGGAAAGCAGAATTGTTGAACTCATCCAGTGTAGTATAGTATATAGTACAGTATATAATAGTATTCTTTGAGGATTATGAATGAGCTTTTCTTTATCAGATTCTTGGATGAATACTAATAGGATCAGGTTTGAAACATATAGTGATATCCATGTGAAGAGAGAGAGAGAGAGAGTTTTTTCCCATTTTTTTGAGATGTAATGTAACATTGGAAACTCCATGGTTAGTGTTGCTGACTGAAAATTCCTCCTACCTCTGTTTTGGATGAAAACTATGCTTAGATTTTTGACAGATTAAATGGAGTGAATGAACAAAAGCTGCCTAAATTTCACACTTACATTGAAGATATGTCATTACTTTTCTTTCTCACATGAATAAGGAGAAAAAGTGTTAAGGGTATTTAATCCAGCATGTGCTGTCACATGCTCATTTTTCGTCAAATGCAGACGGAAATAAAGCACAGGGAACCAATTCGCTAACGGAGCAAACTACAGGGCACTAAAATGCAAAAAAAAAATTTTCAGGGTACCAAACTGTAATTTACCCAAATATTATAGAAACATCTAGGATCAATTTAAAATAAATAAAATATTTGGGCCAATTTGAAATCCATCTCATGCTTTTGGGACCAATTTGAGCATTTTTCCTTTTAGGCCAAAACCTCATTTCGCTCATTATATCTACCCAACTTTTTTTTGCCCCTAATATTTTTCTATTATATGTTGATCCTTAATGTTTTTCTAAAGTTTGTTTCAATTATTGATAAGTTTCATGATTAATTTCTAATTACTGAATATGAATATGGTTATATATCTCTCAATTTAAATTTGAATTTGACAAAATTAGAATTATAAGTTACTCTTAATGAATTCTTTTATCTTTCTTTACCTAATTGGAATCGTTAGCAAATAAAATTGAATTAGACCTGAAAATGGGTTCGAAAGTTAATCTCTTATTTCATAAAATTAATTATATCCAAGGTTATTAAAACCGGACCGGTCATTGAACCGGCCGAAGCAGCGGTTCAAGGTTCAATGGTCCAACCGGAATTCAACCGGGGTCGGACCGTTTATAAATAAATTAATTAATAAATAATATATTAATTAACAATAAACTAACAAAATAAAAAAAAAATTAAAAAAAGACACCAACACCTGCTTTAGACTTTTACAATAACTATATTTTATCATTTTGTCATTGTCTTCTTTTTCAATTTTATGAATTAAAAAAAAGAACATGAAAGTACGATGCTTTTTTGCCATTTTCGAATTGCTTGCCAGCTTGCCCTAATTAACATCATCTCTTTTAAAGCCTACCTAGTACCTACCACCTCTTTGACCAAAAAAAACAAAAAAAAAGCCTACGGACTATTGCTATTCTTTCAATCCCAACCTTTTCTTTCTCTTCCCTCCTTTTTTTCTCTTCCCTTCTTCTTGTGGTGGTGTATGGAGATGGCGTTGGATTTCCATCTGCAATTCTTGTCTTTGCTTGGATTTCTATTTCATCATCAAGCTTCAGCAGAAGAAATTGTTATGTATACTCTCGTCCGACTCTGCTATTTCATGCCTTCTATCACCGTCTTCTACGTTTTTCACTAATCACAACCTTCCTCCTAATTCCATTTCCTCTCTCTCCCACTCCCTTCTTCTTCTTCTCTTTCCCAATCTCACTCTCAGGCTTGACTCATGATTTTGTGAAGCCTATTAAACCCAACAAGTCGAACCGGGTGAACCCTCCAAAACCGCCGGTTCACTCCGGTTTTACCGGTTATTGACCGGTTTCGGCGGTTTTTGACCGGTTCCCTGCAAGGCCGGTTCTTGATGAGGCTCGGACCGGACTAGTGCCCGATCCCCGGTTGGACCGGCCGGTCCGGTCCGGTTTTGATAACCCTGATTATATCTCTTTCATTTTAAGTTCGATTGCGACAAAGTCAACGCTACGGATTATTCTAAATGAGTTTTTTTTTTGCCTACTTTCAACTGTCGATAGATAAGGTCAAATAATACTCCAAAACTGAGTTTGGTCAAAACACCAATATCAACTTTTGAAATATTATTTGACTTAATTTGTCAATAACCTCATTTGGGATGAGAAAGAACTCATCAAAAGAAACTTGCAACTCTACTTTTGTCGCATTCAGTGATTCAGACTTAAAACAAAAAAAAATATGACTAACTTTATGAAACGAGCCACATATTTTTGGGTTTGATTTCAAACTCGATTTAACTTCGTTTGCCGACGATATCAATTAAGTAAAAAAAAACTTATCAATAGAAACCCATAATTTCAATTTCGTCACATTTAAACATGAAACAATAGAGACATGACCAGAAAATCAAAATAAAACTTTTGGAAAATATTAAAGAACAAAATAGAACAAAAAAAATATCAGACCAAAATAAAATTTAGGGTAAACATTAGGACTAAAATGAGGTTTTAACTTTGTTTTATAAAGTTAGATGTTAATACTTAATAGACAATTAGACATAGTCACAACTCACAACATTTGAGTCCACATCATAACCCATAATCCACAACCCACTCAATCCGGCCCATATGTGGTATAGTCTGTGCAGTGGTAAGCCTTGTCTCTCGTGTGTCTCTCTGTTTTGCAACCATGGCTAATTCTTTGTTTCGCAGCTTCCGAAGAGCTTCTTCTGTTGTCAATTTTTCATATTCTGCTTCGCTCTCTCTCAGGTTCTCTCTCCTTCCTTTCTGCTTAATCTTCTCTGTGTAAAGGTTTTTTTTTTTATGTTCCGATTCTCCACTGCTTAAGAGAGTCAGTTTTTCTAGTTCAGGAACCATTTTCTTTACACTTTATCTAAGAACATAGCTTCACTCAATTCATTTTTCTTGTTGGTGATCTGTGAACTGCAGAGTGGAATACATAAGATTGCTTGCATTTCGTTTTACTCTATAGGGATTCCCTGCTAATTCCCCTATTGTTCTAGGTTAGTTGTCAGGAACCGAATACCGATTATTTATCCAACCAGACAATTTATCCCACTCCGACAACCAAGCCCTTCATGGGTTTACAGAAACTTCAGCCATGGCTCAGTTAATCTCGTGATATCGGGAGGACAAACTAAGTTCGAAACTCACGAGGTAGACCCTCCAAAGAAAGAGAAATGGAAGACCAAAAAGAGGTTGAAGCTGCAGAGGAAGAGAGAGAAGCAGAAGAGAAAAGCGGCCAATAAGAACGACCCTCGTCGGCTTGGTGTCAAGGGAAAGAAGAAGAAGCAGAAATTTGCCAATGCAGAAGAGAGAATCAAGTACAAACTTGAAAAGGTATGCGCTAAGATTTGATTTGATTTTTTTTTGTTCCCCTCTATTAATGTGGATCCTTTTGCTGTAAAGAACTTACTAGTTTGTTTACTTTCCTGAGTTGCAATCATTTTTCAGCTTACACGGAAATATGACTGAATATTTCCTGGGGAAAAAAATGATATAGTTCCTCATTTTTGGACCCCTGGAAGGTATCTACTTAGTAGTTGAACTTTTAGATACTGTCCTTTGAGGTGACTGGTGAGGAACTGATTTTAGCCCAATATTTTTTATGATAAAACAAGACACGAAATCCTTTGTGTTTTTTCCTTTGCACGTCTGAAATTTAGATGAAATATGCTTTTATTTTCTATTTTTTAACTGGGAAAATCACACTGTTATGCTATTTTTACTGGCCATGGACAGAGCTTGACAGTTGCAAATTGCAATTATGATGAAATAGGAATCTCTACCTGAAGACATGCATGATTGCATTTTGCTTACATTAACCGACGATCCCTAGTCATATTGCTTTGCTGGTTTGAAATGATTTCTTCTTTGTTTGCCCTTATTTTAGCACCTATGAGATATTCTTTATATCTAGTGTTTATATTATGGGAGGCATGAGACTACAAATTGATCAATGGTATTCATGTGCCACGAAATGCTTATTTGCCTGAGCATTCCAACTAAGATATATATATATATATATATATTAACCCCAGGCCAAAATTAAGGAAGCTATGCTTATTGAAAGACTCAAGCGATATGAAATTCCTAGAGCTCAGGGCCCTGTTGAAAAGCCTGATGGCTTGACAGGAGAGGAACGATTTTATTTGAAGAAAATGGCTCAGAAGAGTACTAATTATCTTCAAGTTGGCAGAAGAGGATTATTTGGAGGTGTTATTCTTAATATGCATATGCATTGGAAGAAACATGAGACTGTTAAAGTCTTTTGCAAGCCTTGTAAACCTGGCCAAGTGCATGAGTATGCAAAGGAGATTGCCAGATTGAGTGGTGGCATTCCTATTCACGTAATTGGAGATGACACTATCATATTTTATCGTGGAAAGAACTACGTGCAGCCAGAGGTTATGTCACCAGTAGATACATTATCCAAGAAAAAGGTTTCTTTCTGTTTTCTTTTATCTCAATGCATAATCACTTTTTTTATATTACTCGTACAAACATTGACAGCTGAAATTCATAATCATAATGTCAAAAATCACTTACATTTTTTCAGTCCAGAAAGGGTTCTAATCTTGTAAGTATTTTCAAAATGCATCTCCTCTCTTGATGGTCAATAGTCAATACTGTGTTAAGTTTTTCTAAACTCATCTTTCTCCTTGATTTTTAAGTTTTGACTGTATTGTTTAGAAGCAATACTGCTTATTTTCATATTAAGATCCTCTGTATAAAACATATTTTTTTTACTAGAACCATGTATTGATACTACTAATACATACGTCTCATCAAGTATCTTTCATCGACTTGCATTTACACAATTACACTTGCCCACAAATTCTGTGAATTTACATGTTGATAAATTTGTTAAGCTATCTAATTACATAGAATGTTTATGCAATCTGGCTCAGCATAGTTTTTTGTGGACCACCACCCAGTTGCCTTAGTTGAGAATTCATTTATATGTTTGGTTCATCTTCTGTTAAAGTAGATAATCTCTATTCAACTGAGTGAGATCTGGATGCATCATTTTCATTGTTATTTGTGATGTAAATAAATAGACTTCTATGCTGTGGAGACACTAGTTTTATACTTATTTTTCAATGGAATTATAGTCTTGATCTAATCCTTCTCCATTGTAACTCTGGTCCATAATAAATTTCCTTAATGGGGTTTCTTCTGCGTCTCTCCAGCATCTCCTTTTAAGAGTGAGAGAACCTTTTACGATTAGTGGTAAAAACTGTAAAACTGTGGAATTGTGCCGTTTGATATGGCGGGTAAAGTAACAAAATAAAGAATGGGTTGGAGCTATTATGACACCTAAGTGCGTTTCTTTTGTTTGTACAATTTTACAATTTGACTAGCAAATATTGTGTGAATTATATTCAATATACTCTTCATTGCAACATTATTTATTCCTAAGAACTGTACTTCAGGTTTGGGGTCTATGATAGTAAATAGTTAACATTGCCTTCATAATGAGGAAAGGTTCTGCCAAATTTTTTCAGCCTATCTAATCTAAGTAATGAATGAGTTCCAAAGTTTATGTATCCCAAAGTCTATGCATCATTAGGCCACTCTTAGCTTTCCATGGCCTTATGGTCTGATCTTCTCCTGGTTGTAGAGTAGTGAGAAGGTGTAACAGTCAGTCTGTTAAAACACTCTCCCTTAGGCTTCTAATGTATGGTCAGAGTTACATATGCGTATATGTAAGTAAAGGAAATAATATTTCTACATCTACGTTGCTTAATCTATTAATCGTAAAAAAATTTCTGGCTCTCAAAGGTGAGCACTGGTTTGTTGTTCATCTCGCATGTTGCAACTATGCTTCATATGTGATTCTTTTATTGAATAGTCATACAAAAAGAAACGGACACATAATTGACAGTTGGTCTACCCTTTAAGATTACTTATTGGGAATTCAGACGCGAGTCACATGGTCGTAGTAGTTAGTACATATAACTCAGAGAAATCAAGACTTCTATCTGTTAATTCTTTTTTGTCTTCTTTTTGTAGCAGATTGCCTCATCTGTAGTTTGTTTTGGATAAATTATTGTAATAATGGTGGTTTGATGGTTTACAGGCACTAGAAAAATCCAAGTATGAGCAATCACTTGAGTCAGTTAGGCGCTTCATTGCCATTGCTGAGAAGGAGTTGGAGCTATATTATAGGCACGTTGCACTCTACGGCGACCCAAATGACCGAAATCCCTTATCGATATTGGAAGGTCCAAGCAGGAACTCCAGGAAAATGGGGAATCATGGACAGAATGAAAAGAGAAATCTTGACTTTAAAAGTGATCACTTTTCTACAGATATGTCAGAAGAGGAAGGCGATTTCACAGATATAGAGTTACCAGAAACTGAAGATGATATTGAAGATGGACCCCTACTAATGAGCGAATCAGATTCTGAAGAAGGTAGCATAGTGGATTCTAAAGATGAAAGAGAGGTTTATTTTACTAAAACACTAGATGACTGTGGAGGCACTACCTCAGGTTCATTATCAATGTCTAAACACAGCTGCTATTATGAAAATCCTTGTTTATTATCAGAACAAATTTCAATCACTAAACATTAATTATATATATATATATTTA
>QANZ01050023.1:17990-28602 GCA_003254925.1 Chamaecrista fasciculata | reverse complement strand
CTAGTGCATGTATCTCTATACACCGAGGTCATGCTGGTCTTAGTTCATTTACGTTCCCACGTGAATGATCGACCAGGGATAGTTTTAGATTAATTATCATATAATTAATCAAGGACGCTATCATAGTAAACACGCTAATAATATGATAACAACATAATTTATCTATATAAATTAATCAAAAACATATGTTCAAACAAAACATATAAATAAAATGATTGGCCCTAGGGCACAATCTCCATCAAATATACCTCAAGACCCTTTTTGTTAACGGAGCAAATCATAGAGACTCTATCTGACACTTTTTAAACCACAGGGACCCTTTCTGTAAATTGGTCAAACCACAAGGACCTTCTGTGTAATTTGCCCTAAATATAAATGTCAACATTAGATGTTGGGATTATGGGGACACCTACAAGGGTCCCCCCAAAACGCCTCACTTATCCTATTTTCGCTATAGCATTTTGTGTTTTTTTTTTCTTATTACAAGGCCAGCCCTTCATCAAAAAAGAAAAAAAGAAAGAACATTTAAGGATCTCTCAAAAAATAAAAATCTTTTCATTTTTCGAATTTTTGTTTTTTCATAACATATTTTCTGAGTTAAAAGCCAAACGCTATCTATAACTTTACTGTATTATTAAATTCTTTTTATTATTATTAATTAATTATTATATAAATTAGGGTAAATTGCAGTTTGGTACCCTGTGGTTAGGGGCTATTCCACTTTGGTACCCTGAAAGAAAAATTTTTGCAATTTGGTGCCCCGTGGTTTGCTCCGTTAACGAATTGGTCCCCTGTGCTTTATTTCCGTTAGGATTTAACGCCAAATGTGATTGTGACGACGTTAAAATGTCAAAAACCTCCCAACAAGTCTTCTCTTATGCGTTTAAGTCCTTTCCCTTTCCTATAGGTCCTGATTTAATTACACTTTAATGCTAAAAGTTTATGATCTTTATCAAAATAGTCATTAGAACCTCAAAAGACAAATGAGCATCGATGATTTATCAAAAAAAATTCTCATATTCAACTACAATTTTCATTCAAGTACACTATAAACAAATCAAAACCCCCAAATTTTTTCAAAATCAAGCCCCACAAATCAAAAATCATCTCAACAACAAAATCAACATCATCAACAACAATGGCAGATCCAAACACACAAATCTCAGCAAAATTAAACAGTAATATATATATATATACACGGAAACATCTCAAGAATTAAGATCGAAAGAAAGAATCAAAATCTCTGCTTCCGCCGCCGTAACCGTCGAAGACCACGCCAAGCTATTGGGAAATCTGGGCCCTAAGTGTGCAGCGGAAGCAAAAATAAAAATTAAAATAAACCTTTAAATGGCGCAAAGGACCAAAAATTTCCCTACGGATCCGCTAGCAGAATTTAAACCGGTGAAGGATAGAGTTATACCTCAAGGTTTCAATCGGTCCAGTTGAACGGTGCGTTTCTGAGAAGTCCACTTGACGCGTCCTTCCTCCGCCAGTAATCCACACGAGCAGTTTGTTGGCACCAAGTTGCTAGCCTTCTCTTCTTTTCTCCAAAAGAACTTGGGAACTCAAATCTACAGTTCTTAAAACTCAAGAACACTTTCTTGAACTTTAAAGATAGGTGGCGCAAAACAAGAACTCATTCTTGTTATTTTCTCTCTCAAAACCCTAGCTATGGAAACCTTAATTTCTCTCACACTCTTGGAGAAGATGAAGTTTTCTCTCTCTAGGTTTTTTGAGCTTGGCGATTTTTACTCTTGTCTCACAAGAAGAAAACAAAATCACACTAATGAGAATTAGGTTAGCCAAGTCGACTTGCTTGGCCCTTTTATAGTGTTGGGGAATTTTGATAATTATAATTAGGGAATCCCTAAATTATAGGATTATCAAATTATAAAATTATAAGATTACAGTAATATTATAATTTTAGGACTTGAATTTCTAATTAAAATATTACCTTAATATTTCAATTCAAATTCAAATTGCAATCTTTGAGAATCAAATGGAAGATCAAATCTTCCCTTGGGACCCACCAAAGAAGGCGCCATCCTCCCCTAAATTATCTCTGGAAATTTATAAATCAAAAACATTCCTAACTCTTAGGAACTAAATATCTTCCAAAGATTTTGAATTAAAATATTACTCTAATATCTTTAATTCAAATCTTTTGAATATGAAATCTCTGTTCAAATCTTTTGAATTCAAATTCATCACTTTAATTAATAAAACATTTCTATTAATTAAAACACCTTATATGAGGCGCCACCCTCATCTTATTTTATCCTAATATTAGTGAATTTAATAAATCAATAATCTCCTAACTTTTAAGAACATTATCTAATTTATTATTCCCTAATATTATAATTGTAAATAGATTAATCCAATTAAATATTTACAATTAATATATTTAAACTTGTCTCACAAATTTAAATATCTCAACCGTAGATTTAATTTAAGACAAGACTTTATGTCCCAGACATTTATCTGTCTTAAATTGTGTCACCGGAGTGACTCATGAATTAACCCTAATTCGAAGCCCTTTAAGCGGTGTCCAGATCCTGCTCATGTGTGACCCAACAGGCCCCACGTGAAGTTGGCAACAAGCCATCCCTATGACTCACAAGTCGAGAGTGGACTCTAGCAAGCCATCATGACTACCCAAAACACGAGAGTTATCGTTTTATCAAAAAGACCGATTTAACCTTAGTACCACCTTGTCATAGACCCTATTTGTTGGGAATTCTAGGCGCTTAACGCAGTAGAAGCAAATATAAAATTAAAATGAAACACGCCAGGTCCTAAAATTCCCGAACGGATCCGCTAGTAGAATTTAAAACATTTAAGATAGTGGTATACCTCACGAGTTTCAATCGGTTGGTTGAACAAGGCATGTGCTAGGAGTCCGTCCACAGCGTCCTCCCTCTGCCAGTAATCCACACGAACAGTTTCTTTGGGCACCAAGGTGCTAGCCTTCAGTTCTTTTCTCCAAAAGAACCAGGGACCAATCTACAGTGTATTTGAACACAAGAACTCCTTCTTGATTCAAACTCCAAAAGTGGCGCAATGGAGAATTCCCACAAGAACTCTTCTTGTTTTTCCTTCTCTCACAAACCCTAATTTTTGGCAACCACAAATCGAATTGCCTAACTCTTAGGCCAAGTCGATTTTACCCTCTCAACTCTTGAGAACCAAAATTTCTTCACTTGGAAGAACTAGGGTTTTTGTTTCAAGATGACGATTTTTCTCTCTTCACAACTCTTGGAAGAAAACCAAAAACTCACCAAAATGAATTATCATCATGTGCTAGGCGCCTAGCCCTAGCTTATATAATTATTTTTAGAGCATTATTATAATTCTAAATTATAATAATAATGGCTTCATGAATTGAATTTTAATTTATAATATTACCATAATATTAAATTTAAATTCAAATCGTAATCTTAGAGAATCAATTTGAGAGATCAAATCTCCCCAAAAGATCCTCTAAGATGGCGCCATATGCTCCCTAATTATCTTTGGAATTTTATAAATCAAAAACCTTCCTAACTCTTAGGAAGTCATGATTCACCAAAGATCCTGATTTGAGATCTCATCCAAATCTTTTGAATTCAAATCTTTTGATATCTCCATCAAATCTTTTGAATTCAAATTATTATTTAAATTAATAAAACAATTTTATTAACCTAAATATCATAAAAGAGGCGCCACCCTCATGCCAATATTAGGGAATTTTATAATTCAATAATTTCCTAACTTTTAGGAACCTTATCTGAATTATTTTTCCTTAATATTTTAATTGTAAATAATTAATCCAAATTAATTATTTAACAATTATTATATTTAAATTTGTCTCACAAATTTAAATACTTCACAACTGTAGATCAATTAAGACAAGACATAATGTCCCAGACATTTCCTCTTTGTCTTAAATCGTGCCACCGGAGTGACCCACGAATTAACCCTAATTCGTGTCCCTTTTGAACGGTGTCCTGTTCCTGCTCGTGTGTGACCCAGCAGGCCCCACGTGAAGTTGGCAGTAGGTCATCTCCATGACCTACAAGTCGTGAGCGGACTCTAGCAAGCCATCACGACTACCCAAAACACGTGAGTTATCGGTTTTTACCAAAACCGACTTAACCTTAGTACCTCCATGGCACCGACCCTATTGTTCTGCGATATCTTGGTCATGGACCAGGCACGGGAAAGTCACCCATGATCCAAACCTTTACTTTCTCGATCTCCTTGAGTAAGTCCCAATATCTAGCATGGCCATGCATTTCCTGGACAGACTCATCGAGGGGCCCAGTAAGATATCTCCCAATTTAATGGGGAACAAAATCCCAATTTTGGTCAGTCCACATTCCTCAGCACGGCAATCAACCAAACCCGTACTTAGCCCTTATGACTACCCTGTTACGGGCAGCGTTAGACTAAGCCAAAGTCTGACAACTGCAACGCCGGAATAATGATGACCTCAGGTCTAAGGCGTCGTGACAGGTGTACAAGAGAGGCAAGCTGATGACTAAACCCATGCAGGACTCTCCGGGTCAGTCCAGCAACTCGTAACCCCTTACGTAATTGCACCATGACTCTCGTTCCAGCATCTAGTGCATGCATCTCTATGCACCGAGGTCATGCTGGTCTTAGTTCATTTCAAGTTCCCACTTGAATGAGCGACCAGGGACAGTTTAGATTAATTATCTCATAATTAATCACGGACTGTTATCATAGTAAACATGCTAATAATATGATAACCATTAATTTATCTCCATAAATTAATTGATATGTTCACAACATATCTATAAAATGATTGGCCCTAGGGCACAATCTCCAACAGACTCCCACTTGCACTAGGTACAATCATTAATCCAACTGTTCCTAACTCTTAGGAACATCCATTAATGTTTTCATTAATCCAACTGCTCCTAACTCTTAGGAACATCCATTAATGTGTCTAATCTCCATCTGACATTACATGATGCCCATGTAAAACCTGTGCTAGGGATCTCTATATGACATTAATGTTTCTAACATTGTCATAAGAGGATCGACAACATCATCCTCGTCTGCTACTTTAACATATCTTGATATCACCATCTCTAGGTGATCATGTCTGAGTGTATATATGTGCATACATATATCACTGTCGGAACATCAGTGGGGATCCAATCCCATTTGGTGTCTTCCTGTCTCCACAGGGTGACCACCAAACTCCTCAGACACAAGTTTTACGGTCCGCGTCTCCACGCGACCAACCCTCTGTTGTAGAATCAGCAATCGTGCTCTCTGCTTGGAAACTCTTTCCAACTCACGATGCCATCTATTCAGGAGAAACACATATTCATACTGCGATTCATCTTGGTAGGTTTTGGAAAACAGGCACCTGTGTAACTCTTACACATTTATTCCACCATAATCCAAGATTTCATCCTTAGTTCTTCTTAAGTACTCAAGGATGCTTATGACAGCGGTACAAGGATCCTCACCAGGGTCTTGTTGGAACCGGCTTGTCACGCTCAGGGAAAATGACACATCTGGTCGAGTACACAGCATGATGGATCCTATTGCCGAAGCATAAGGGATGCCACTCATGCGCCCTTGCTCATCAAGTGTCTTGGGACACTGATTCTTGCTCAGGGTCAATCCTTGATTCATCGACATGAATCCATCTTGGAGTCTTGCATACTGAACCCCTTCAGTACCTCATCCAAGTCTATACTCTGACTCAATCCAAGAAGCCTACGAGATCTATCTCCATAGATCTTAATGCCTAGAATATAGGCAACTTCTCAGTCCTTCATTGAAAAAGATTATCGCAACCAAGATTCACAATCTTCTAAGGTTGGAACATTATTTCCAATGCGCAATATGTCATTGACATATAGCACCAAGAACACAACTGTGCTCCCACTAAACTTCTTGTAAACACAAGGTTCATCAGGATTTTATAAGAAGCCAAACTCTTTAACCACCTTATCAAAATGATGATTCCAACTCCGTGATGCTCGCTTCAATCCATAAATGGATTTCCAAAGATTGCACACCTTTACTGGTTCCTCTGGACATTCAAACCCCTTAGGCTGTGTCGCACACATCCTCGGGCAGCCTTCTAGGCTGTTTTGACATCCATTTGCCATATCTCATAGGCAAGCAGGATCCCAATGGTCTTGACCATTGCAACAGGGGAAAAGGAAAACCCTTTGCAAGTAGCCTAGCCTTGAAGACGTTGACGTTGCCATCTTAGCCTTCATGGCTTCAACCCATTTCTCGGAGTTGGGATGATAGTTTCTTGATAGGTGGTAGGCTCACCACGCTCCATGAGCAACACATCCCTGTTTTCAGTCACCAAAGATCCACATCTTTGTGGTTGAAAACGTGTTCTATCAGAACTTCATGGTCCTTGTGTCATTGGAGGAGCTTCCACAACACCTTGTGGTTGTTCTCCAGTTTCCGTCTGCGCCTCTGAAGTGCTTTGTGGATCTTGAACTCCTTCAAGATCTACCTTACTCCCACTGTTTCTTTTGGAAACAAGATCTTTCTCTAAGAAGATCAACTTCTGACTACAAACTCTTTGTTGTCAGATGGGCAGTAAACATAGTATCCCCTCGTTTCCTTGGGGTACCCTACAAGCACCTTTTGGGAGATAGTTTATCGTTTGCTTAACGTAAACTTCACATCCCCAAATTTTGTGATAAGACACTATGGGACTACTCCCATCCATATCTCATATGGTGTCTTCTCAACTGCCTTAGACGGAACATGGTTGAGTGTGAACACGGTGGCTTCTAAAGGATCGCCGAAGATCGGTTTGACTCATCATAGATCGAACTATATCAAATAGAGTTCGATTCCTCCTCTCGGAAACACCATCCCCATGGGGTCTCAGAAGGGGCAAGTCGTGAGACCATCTCACAGCTTCTAAGATGATCAACAAATTCTTAACTCAAATACTCGTCTTCTCGATTGCATTGAAGGACTTTGATTTTCTTGTCAAGTTAGTTCTCTACTTCACTTTGAAATCTCTATTTCAAAAGACTCAGACTTACGCTTTGATAGGTAGCCCAAGTCAAACCTATTGAAGCAATTAGTAAGAGTAACCACCTTCAACTTGCGTACTTATGGGTCCACATACATCACCATGTATGATCCCCAATAAGTTCGATGCCCTCTCACTGTGGCCAGTGAAAGGCGCCTTTGTCATTTTTCCAAGTAGACAAGATTCGCAAGCATCCTATGATTCTAAATCAAATGATCTTAGAAGTCCATCTCTATGGAGCTCCTCTAGGCGTTTCTCGTTTATATGGCCTAAACGACAATGCCAAAGGTATATAGGATTAGATTCGCTAATCTTAATCCTTTTGTATCGGTGTTATAGATATTGTTATCGTGTTAACGTTCAAATTTCAAGATGTAATGATTATCTTGCAAATCACCATAAGCAAGTAAACATCATCTTTATGAATTGAACACCATTCTTTTCAGTTAACACATGCGAAAACTTTCTTATCTCATAAGAAAGAGAAGCATTGTTTAAACCTTAAAGAAGGTACATGATAACAACAAGTTAAGCCCAGAGGGCAAAACAAGCTCGCATGTTCCTACAGCAACAGCAGCAACCCTTGCTCTATTGCCTACTCGTAGGTTCATCTCACTTCTGTTCAGCTTTCTACTGTCTCTAAGACCCTTCACATCAAATGTGAAAACCACATGCTGTATCTAATACACAAGCGGTTATAGTAGACAAGTGAACGTCTATAACGAAGATATCAGAAGTAGAGATCTTATCTCTCCTTTTATTATTTTGATCTTCCAAATACAATTTCCCATTTCTCAAAAGGGAAATTGCATCCTTTAAAAGCCTTGCCTTCTTGGCAGGTAGTGGGTTAGGCTCAGCCGCTGGCTTGGTCTCACCAAACTCGGCGTCTCCTTTCCTCTTTCCTTTGCCCTTCCCTTTCCCCTAATTTTGGAACGTTTCCCTGAGATGTGTGACCATCTCTACAGCCGACAATATTCCCTTGTTCAACTCTTGAACTATCGTGGCTAGCATCAAGGCAAGTAACGTCCACAGAGTCATTGAAGTGCTTCTCCAAGCAATTCTCTATGCTCTTGGAGCGTCCTTGGCATGCTCTTCAGGGGAGGGATCTCTAGGACACAAAATTTCCTTCGTTGGATGAGAACAAATCTCAAATTACAAAACCAATCTAGGAAGTCAGCAACTTCCATCGTTGGGTTGAGAACATTTCTCAATTACAATACCAGTTAAGGAATTTTGTCCTAGACAACTTGTCCTTCTCAAGGATAGATCGCAGTGATAGTTATGAACTATTATTTGTTGCCATTGATTCTACAACTAAGATATGAAAAGTTTATTTAGCAGAAATATACTTCCACCATTTTATAAAACCTAGTGAAATTTATTATTGGTGGCTAAGATCCATATTTCACCAAAGTTTACCGTCGCGGAGGCGATCATGCACCCTTTGGTTATTTAGGTAGGTAACTCCTTACCAATCACATCTCTATGTGACTCTTAGATCCTTATGGGACTGTATCATCTCATGATACTTATTATGGCATGTTTATCCCATCTAATGCCTTGAGGTCCAAAACCGTTTTGATAACCCCATTAAGTCGCTCGGTAAAACATGTGAATGGCTAAGTTCAAGACAATGAGGCCCAAAGGCCAACCCCTATATCATCAAGGCCTAACTGCAATACGTGTCGCGGAGGCGATCACTGTATTCAAAGAACCAAGATTTCAACGGGCATCGTGTTGAAAATCCCATTCACCCGTGCTTCCTCAAGGTCAAGGCATCAACGTGTCGCGGAGGCGATCACCGCTCCACGATGAACAAGATTTTGGCAGGGCGTTTTAGCGATGGCATTAATTACTTAAATTTTCTAAATGGGTTTGATTTTATTTATTAAAATTGTTCCGATTTATAGTTTAATTTTAAAACTCCTTTTAAAATTAAACGAGTCATGCTACATGTTTATTACCCCATGTATCTCATACATATAAACATGTGCCCGGATTTTGTATCATATACAAAATCCCACGCTCGTATCGTATACTTGGTTGTAGCGCGATATATATAATTAGCATGTTAAAATTCGCACCCTAATCATACATCTAGCGCATCACATACAACTAAATGTAAAAACATACACCGTGTTTAGATATGGCCCATCTACCCTAGAGTTCTCCCAAGCCAATGAGAGAACCTTTCTAAAAGGAAAAATAAAATTACACGTGAATAAACCCCAGTTACATTGAGGTATAAACAGAAATTAAATTTTACACCAGAGTAGAGGGAGACGACACGCAGGCCGTATTTACCAAAATAAACCTCCTAGAGCCATATCCAACACCACACAATTCAAATATGAACATTTCATATAATTATGTCAAACACGGTAACCAACACAAATATTAAAACTCTTTTAAGATTGTGTTCAATTTAGGGTCTGTGCAATTTTAACATGTCTTTTCTTGAGATTAGGCCTTTTATCAATAATTATAAATACCATGAATCTCCATTCAAGAATTTATAATTATTGACCCCTAAAAATTGTAAAATTCATAATTTTAACAAATTTTCAGCCACCTTTATAATTATTATAATTAAAACTCTTTTAACTATAATTATAAAGGAATTTCGATTTTGGCCTAAAACATCAAGAAAAATTTTCCAGTCGATCCAATCGACTCTATATGTATCTCATACATATAATTTGCACATTTTTCTGTAGATTGAATTTTTAAGAAAAAGTTCGGTGGATCTTTTGTAAAACCAAAACAACGTGATTGAAAGCGGTAAACACACATATCATACATCACATGTACATATAAACAGTTTTAAATCCTAGAACTAGCGTGGCTCTGATACCACTGTTGGAAATTCTAAGCGCCTAACGCAGCGGAAGCAAATATAAAATTAAAATGAAACACGCCAGGTCCTAAAATTCCCGAACGGATCCGCTAGTAGAATTTAAAACTTTTAAGATAGTGGTATACCTCACGAGTTTCAATCGGTTGGTTGAACAAGGCATGTGCTAGGAGTCCGTCCACAGCGTCCTCCCTCTACCAGTAATCCACACGAACAGTTTCTTTGGGCACCAAGGTGCTAGCCTTCAGTTCTTTTCTCCAAAAGAACCAGGGACCAATCTATAGTGTATTTGAACACAAGAACTCCTTCTTGATTCAAACTCCAAAAGTGGCGCAATGGAGAATTCCCACAAGAACTCTTCTTGTTTTTCCTTCTCTCACAAACCCTAATTTTTGGCAACCACAAATCGAATTGCCTAACTCTTAGGCCAAGTCGATTTTACCCTCTCAACTCTTGAGAACCAAATTTTCTTCACTTGGAAGAACTAGGGTTTTTGTTTCAAGATGGCGATTTTTCTCTCTTCACAACTCTTGGAAGAAAACCAAAAACTGACCAAAATGAATTATCATCATGTGCTAGGCGCCTAGCCCTAGCTTATATAATTATTTTTAGAGCATTATTATAATTCTAAATTATAATAATAATGGCTTCATGAATTTGAATTTCAAATTATAATATTACCATAATATTAAATTTAAATTCAAATCGTAATCTTAGAGAATCAA
>QANZ01050023.1:0-17240 GCA_003254925.1 Chamaecrista fasciculata | reverse complement strand
TCGTAACCACCTTACGTAATTGCACCATGACTCTCGTCCCAGCATCTAGTGCGTGCATCTCATGCACCGAGGTCATGCTGGTCTTAGTTCATTTCAAGTTCCCACTTGAATCAGCGACCAGGGACGGTTTAGATTAATTATCTCATAATTAATCACGGACTGTTATCATAGTAAACATGCTAATAATATGATAACCATTAATTTATCTCCATAAATTAATTGATATGTTCACAACATATCTATAAAATGATTGGCCCTAGGGCACAATCTCCAACACTATTGTCACACGATATCTTGGTCATGGATTAGGCACGGGAAAGTCATCCATAATCCAAACCTCAACTTTCTCGATTCCCTGAGTTAGTCCCATTTCCCAGCGTGGCCACGCATTTCTTGAACAGACTCATCGAGGGCGCCAATTAGATATCTCTCATCGTAATGTGGGACAAAATCCCATCTTGGTCAACCACATTCCTCAGCACGGCAATCAACCAGACCCGTACCTAGCCCTTATGGCTACCCTGCTACGGGCAACGTTAGACTAGGCCAAAGTCTGACAACTACAACGCCATAATAGTCAAGACCTCAGGTCTAAGGCATCGTGACAGGCGTACAGGAGAGACTAGCTAATGACTAAACCCATACAGGTCTCTCCGGGTCAGTCCAGCAACTTGTAACCCCTTACTCATTGCACCATGACTCTCGTAAGCATCTAGTGCATGTATCTCCATACACCGGGGTCATGCTGGTCTTAGTTCATTCTCGCTCCCATGAGAATAATCGACCAGGGACGGATTTAGATTAATTATCTCATAATTAATCAAGGACGCTATCATAGTAAACATGCTAATAATATGATAACAACATAATTTATCTCCATAAATTAATCAATATGTTCAAAACATATACATAAAATGATTGGCCCTAGGGCACAATCTCCAACACAAGCTCCGACACCTCGCCGCCGATGTCACCGGAGTTCCCTCTCCGGTGATAAAATCGGCCTCGTTTTACTACAAAACCGGTTCGATTTGGCACAACCTCCGAAAATTCGATCTCGCTTCGATCTGCTTCGAGAGAGCCACCGATCTAGTATCGAAGCTCGATCTTGCTTCAATTTCCGATGTAGGAGAGAAAAAAATGTTGCTAGATCTGAATCTCACAAATTTTCTTGCGGAACAGAGTGATTCGTCACGGGATCTGTACGATAGATTGAGAAATTCGAATGGGATGATTCAGTTGGGCTTGTCTGAGAATAAGGTTCTGTTAATTCTTATTATTTGGTGTTCTTGGATTTTTCTTGGTTAGGTTGTGATGATATGTGCTGATCTTGTGTTTTTTGATTGATTGTAGCTTTGTTTGGATTTGATTGAGAAGTGGTTATGAGAGAACTTGAACAAATCGTTAACAGGAACTGATGTTGCTTTAAGTGTTAATGAGATTGCAACGTATCAGCCATTTGATGGATTGCATGAACTGAAACTTGTAAGATGGATTGATTATCTTTTTTTAGTGAAGTTCTTTGATATCAGTTTAATGCTTTGAATTTGATAGTTCTTTCTGTTTGGAGAATATTGGAGTATTTCAATATCTCCCATGTTTTTCTGTGGAGCCAGTCCATTTCCCAAATTCTAACTAATCATATGTACAAAAGATATATATATATATATGTTGGTGTACGAAAAAAATGTTGCTAGATCTGGATCTGCCATTGGTTGTTGATGATGTTGATTTTGTTGTTGAGAGGGTTTTTGATTTGTGGGCCTTGATTTTGGAAAAATTTTGGGGTTTTCATTTGTTTATAGTGTACTTGAATGAAAATTGTAGTTGAATATGAGGATTTTTTTGATAAATCATAGATGCTCATTTGTCTTTTGAGGTTCTAAGGACTATTTTGATAAAGATCATAAACTTTTGGGATTAAAGTGTAATTAAATCAAGACCTATTCAAAAAGAAATCTTATGAAAAGGAAAGGGAAAGGACTTAAATGCATAAGAGAAGAATTGTTGGGAGGTTTTTGACATTTTAACGTGGTCATAATCACATTTGCCGTTAAATCCTAACAGAAATAAAGCATAGGGGACCAATTCGCTAACGGAGCAAACCTCGGGGCACCAAATTGCAAAAAATTTCCTTTCAGGGTACCAAAGTGGAACCGCCCCTAATAACAGGGTACCAAAATGCAATATACCCTATAATATAATATATATATAATAATAATTAATATTATATATTTTATTTTAGATATAGATAAATATAGGATTGTATATTATTTTATTAGTATATTATTGAATTTTTTTTATTTAATTCCAATATAATAATTTAATATTGATTAAAATGAGAGTCTATACTAAGAGAATATCAAAAAAACAATTATAGATATTCACAAATTATAACAACAATATAATTATAACTAGAAATTAGAAATAATCGTGAGTAGAATATAAATAAAATATTAATGTATTATATCTGATTTCATACTAGAATTTAAATTTACGAATACTAAAATTAATTCCTATTTTAAAACTAATAAAAAAAATCAAATTCTCACTCAAAATGGTCGACTCATCACTTGAATTATTTTTTAAAATATCATTTTTTATTTGTATAGAGTTTATATACTTTTTTTTTTTTTGCCAATGGACAAAACACCTTACGGGAGTGTTAATCCTTATTCAAATATAACCTATCTAAATACTTACAGGCACTCACTTCCCACCGATGTGGTGCTTGAAACCACCACAAGGGCATACCCTTTGTGCTCTTACCCCAGATTTACTTCTCACGTACATGCAATTCTTTTTTTCTTTAGCTAAAGACAGAAATAGACAAAACACTAAAATAATTTTGCTTGACTCTTAAAATGGAAACTAGAGTGGGACCTAAATTCTCAGGGGTGAAAGCTTAGCTATGTTATTTTGATCATTAGAAGAAGCTAGATCAAACCGGAGAAAGAAGACGGCGATGGCGAATATCAAGACGGTCGGTGTAGTCGGTGGTGGCCAAATGGGCTCCGGAATCGCCCAAGTCGCCGCCATGCACGGCGTCGACGTTTTCCTCCTCGACTCCGATCCTCAGGCTCTTGCAAAAGCCACTACATCTATCTCTGCCTCCATCAATCTTCTTGTTTCCAAAGGTCGTCTCTCTCCTGTAAGATCTTTAATTTCTATGTTTTTTTTGTGCAACCATCTCAATTTGTGGAGGCTTCACACACAAAATTCGGTACTGTATTATTGATGCTGAAGCAATAGATTTCTCCTTTCTGGTTTGTTTATAGCGTTCGCTAGTGGAGAGTTTGAGGGTTTTTTGTATCGATAACAGGGGGTGATTTTTCTTTTTTATATGATGATAAATTATTTACAGTTTCCTAGTTTGGTCTTGAATCTGTAGTAGTAAAGGTTGAGTAGATGAATTTTTGTATAGTAAACTAACAATTTGATCCCCAAAATATTAACGAGCTGAACGATCAGTTCCTAAAAAATCAAAATGTACAGTTTAGTCCTTGAAAATCCAAAATAATATACTAATTAATCTTTTTAATATACTAAATAGTATACCGTTTTAAACTTGGAGGGAGTAAAAGGTATACCGTTTTGATATTTCAGGGACTAATTGTACATTCGGGGACTGAGTTGTCACCTTAGTGATCTTTTGGACCAAATTGTTAGTTTACTCATTTTTGTATTGAAAGGAAAAAAAACGTTACATATTGACGAGAGAAATGTTACTTGCTTTAAAATTTCTCAACTATCTTCTCTTGTAGATCCTTCTCAATCAGTTCATTTTGCTAGTTTACAAAATCAATTACAAACCCCTGACCACTTAATATTCCCGAATCTACTAAATAGATTAGATATTTATATTTTTCTGCACACACTAATCTTGCTAGTATGTTTTCCAAGTCTAAATGGAAGGAGTTATGTCCTTTGGCATGGTTGTGAGAGATTGGAGTGCGAATAGCATTACTCTGTTTTTGCAGAATCCAATTCAAAGCAGATATTTATTCATTCCACAGTCATGGTCAACAAGAGGGTTGCTTTTATATTCGGTACTTTAATGATCCAACAACGATTACATAATTCCCAAAAGTTGGAAGCCTAAATCACTATCTATCTAAAATAGCATAACAACAACAACAACCAAAGCCTTATCCCACTAGGTGGGGTATCTATCTAAAATAGCATAATTATATTTAAATTTTTTAAAGCCTATTTGGGATGATTTAAGAAGTGAAGCTTTTAGTACCAAGACAGAGTGAGCTATAAGCGGAACTGAGTAAAATATGTATATTATAGTGAATTTTTCAATTTTTTAGAATTCCTTCATTAATACTGCATTAATTTGGTCAAATCTAGTTTAGAAAATTGCTCTGATATAACAAAGATAGTTTTCTTCAAACATCAAGATCTATTGAAGTTCAGTTATCTTTATAAAACAGGCACAAGGTACCGATATCTTGGGACGTCTGCATTATACCTCAAATATGGAAGAGTTACATGCTGCTGATCTTATCATTGAAGCTATAGTAGAATCCGAAGATATAAAGAAAACTTTATTTGTTCAACTGGACAAGATTGCTAAGAGTTCTGCCATTTTGGCATCTAATACGAGTTCCATCTCCATCACTCGTCTAGCATCCTCAACCAGCCGGCCACATCAGGTTGTTTTAACAGTACATTTTATTGTTTTAGACTGCAGTCAATTTTTTTTTTTTTTGCTTGAGAATCATCTTTGTTTTCTTGGGGGTAAATTACTACTGCAGAAATATGTTACTGACTTGCTGTACATTAAAGCAGATAATTCTTTTTTCATTTGATTGCCATAATTTTTCTTAACAACATGTTAAAAAGTAATTTATGTCATCTGCAGGTGATAGGAATGCATTTTATGAATCCTCCTCCTGTAATGAAACTGATGGAGATTGTGAGAGGTGCAGACACTTCAGATGAGACATTTAACACTACAAAAGCATTGTCCGAGAGGTTATTTACCATACTCAAGCATCCTCCACCACATATTTGTTTAACATCTTGGTTCCCTCTATACTATGTTCCAGTTTGCCTCTATGACCTTAACATTATATCTACAATTTCCCTTCTGCTCCTTCTTTACACAAAGAGATGTGTAAATTGATTAGGTAGACATATCTTGTTTGAAAATGATGGACCATGTGGAGTTCAAATTGGAAGCACTTACAGGATCATATGTTCTCATTTTTCCTGATGGTGTATATGAACCCGGCATATGTACAACAAAAGTGCATTATGTTGTGTCATGTTAAGGCATGCTTGTATTGGGTAATGTTGTTTTCAAGAAATAAGAGCAACAAATAGTTTTCCTTATAGTATATTACTTTTAACATACCAAAACTTTCCACAATCGTCCCCTTGTCTTATTCTTTGGAAAAGGCATTGAGTTTTTTTTCTTGTCAAAGGTCACTTGATCATTACATTGACACGTTTTAATATTTACTACTTGTTCAAAATATGCAGGTTGGGCAAGACAGTAATAACCTCTCAGGATTATTCAGGCTTCATAGTAAATAGGATCCTTATGCCCATGATAAATGAAGCATTTTTTGCTCTTTACACTGGCGTTGCGACGAAAGAGGATATTGACAAAGGAATGAAACTGGGAACTAACCATCCAATGGGTCCTTTGGAGCTTGCAGACTTCATTGGATTAGATGTTTGCTTGTCAATAATGAGAGTTCTTCATTTTGGCCTTGGCGACAATAAATATTCCCCCTGCCCTCTACTAGTGCAGTACGTCGATGCTGGTCGTCTCGGAAGAAAACGAGGTATCGGTGTATATGACTATAGAAAAGAGTCCATGTCGAAAAAACCAGCTTCTCGTCTCTGAAATCTTTGTTTGAAAGGTAAAGGTTTTTACCCAAAAAATGTGCAAAACCTTAGGATGGGTCTTACCCAAAAAATAAGTTAGTATAATCTGTAGGCATCTTGTGCCACAGGTTTTTAAGCTTCCACTGTATTTTTGTAATATGAAGGTTATATATATATTGACAAAAATCAAATGTTGGTCACTTTGGAAAAACTTTGTAATGGGATTTTTTTCAATTATCTATGGTAGGGATGGTAAAACTATGCCGTGTAGAATGTGAAATTCCACTTGCATTATTTTGTTGGGAATAAGTTTCTGGCTTGTCCAATAGAGGTGAGACCATTGCTAGAGGAATTAATTTAATTTATTTTAGGTTTAAGTGCACTTTTGGTCCCATAACTATGATAAAGGTTTCATTTTGGTCCCATAACTTTTTTCGTTACAATTTTGGTCCCATAACTATGACAAAGGTTTCATTTTGGTCCCATAACTTTTTTTGTTGCAATTTTGGTCCCATAACTATGACAAAGGTTTCATTTTGGTCTCATAACTTTTTTTGTTGCAATTTTGGTCCCATAACTTCTCAAAAGGTTCCACCGTTAGTCCCTTGGTGAATTCCATCCATATTTAGCCGTTAAGTATGACATGACATAGTAACTAGGATCATGATGTGGCAAAATAAGATGAAGTGGACTGAAATAGGATCTATATGCAACATATTAAAACTTATCTATACCCAACCACAAAATATACAAAGAGTGGTACTAACAGGGACCAATTTGGTGGGGAAGAAGAGACTTCAAGTAGAAGGCGCCAACGAAGTCGATGGGATCCTCAGCCAGAGTCGAACGACCAAAGCGGCGGCGACGGCGAATCGGGAAGCGGAACGAGGAAGAGGAAGTCCCGTTGGGCTGACGCGGAAGAGGAAGTACCACTCTTTGTATATATTATGGTTGGGTATAGATAAGTTTTAATATGTTGCATATAGATCCTATTTCAATCCATTTCATCTTATTTTGCCACATCATGATCCTAATCACTATGCCACGTCATACTTAACGGCTAAATATGGATGGAATTCACCAAGGGACTAACGGTGGAACCTTTTGAGAAGTTATGGGACCAAAATTGCAACAAAATAAGTTATGGGACCAAAATGAAACCTTTGTCATAGTTATGGGACTAAAATTGCAACAAAAAAAGTTATGGGACCAAAATGAAATCTTTGTCATAGTTTTGGGACCAAAAGTGCATTTAAGCCTTTATTTTATGTATTTGTTATAAATTTTTCAAATAAACATGATAAGTAACTAAAAATTTGTGTATGATCAATTATGACATAGAAATAATATTAAAGATATTTTTTTACATAATCAATTATAGAAAAAAGAGAATATATATTTCAATTTTTATTAGACTCTACTTATAACAAAGATAAAAATAATTTACTTTAAGTTTTTCTCTTGAAATATATATATATATATATATATATTCATATATATTAAATTAATTACTTAAATATACATATGTAGTATATATTCTGCTTATCTAAAAATATTTTGATATACAATTGTATACACCTAAAATAAACTTGATTTTCTAGAAAATCTAACTACTGGAAAGCTAAGAATCTTCTATGCAATAGTGCATTAAAAAAAAATTGCATGAATCAAGTACATAACAGAGTAAAAGATGGAGAGAGAGAATAGAGATTCCATTGCTCTTTTGATACTCTATTGTCTATGTAAATTACAGTCAAACTTTTATAACATTGTAAGAATATAACATAATCGAATATAACATAATCAGCCTCAGCCGAAAAAAGAAAATAGGCAAAGAAAGAATGAGAGGATTTCAGGTACAAATTTCGGAACTCCCCAAATGTACAAATATATGTGGCATCAATCATTATCATATAACCCTCTCCAACCATCTTGGCAACCTCAGTGAAGACTTCATCCCCAGTCTAGCAAGGAATACAGAATACAGAAGGTGGAGCAAGAACATGAAACATCCACAATTGAGCAAAACCTTGAAAGAACAGAATCATGTGAGTGTCTTTGTACCATGCAAGAAGCAAGTAAATAAAAATACCTTTTAAAATAGAGTGGACATTTAATTGGTCTTAGAAATAACAACTCGATACCTGAAAGTCTATTTATAATATCAATATATTTTAGTCATTTTGACCCAACAAGTTGTCTCTAGAAAATAAAATTAAGGGATTAAATTATATTACTTCCACAACTTCTAAGAATTGAATTGTGTAAACTAAGTTCTCAAAAACTGAGTTGTCAACTCGTGTATCTTTCAGGGATCAAATTGTATGGTTACTCCTTTAAAATAAGACTAACTCAACATACCAAAATTCCAAATATGGTATATATGACGTCCATTGAAGGAATTGTATTCACACCCGAGGCAGTGAGCACAAATGTGAGAGAAGCATGAATGTTAATGGTGATCTGCATGCATCACTCTCCCAATTACCAACAAAAGAAAGACAAAGTTATACGGATTTTTGTGAGGCGTGAGTGAGATATGATATAAAATGTCAAGAGATTGCAACATATTTGATTACCAAAGCTAGTATGTTTTCCCTTATCAAGAATGACGAGATTAAGACGAAGCCAACCGCACCCAGTGCTCTTACCTGCAATCATTATCAAGATTTTAATACAAACATATACAGAAGCAACCAGCAAAAACAATTGTTCCAAAGGGTTGTAGGATGTTGAGGGCAAAAGGTAACAAACAGTACAATTGTGCACAATAGGATTGAGACATTCCAACTTGCTCCTGACCTGACAAGATACAAAAATGAAATGCACAAAGTTGTCACGGGCTTACAGCATGATCTTTCCTATTTCAAACACTTAATAATCCACATATTTAACTTAGAAGAAAATATTTTGCAGTTCTGACCACTTAATCTAGCAAGAATGATAAGTGTGCTTTAGAAATCAATCATCATTTAGATTTGGATAAAGCAACATACAAAAACATATACAAATTGCTTCTCTTGTTTTGGACTGGAACAATTCCATTTGCAAGTTTTGCCTGTGTCAGAATACTGAGTAATAACCCTTTTTTCTTATCTTATCTTTTCCTTTTTCTTTCTCACAAGTATCCTCTACTAAAGCCAATCTTGTTCAAGGCATTGTCGAACACTGAATGTGAATACCTCTCCCAATAAAGATTTGAACCTGAATTCACAATTTTGTGAGATACTAATCCCTTCTATTAGACCCAACTCCTTTTAGTGTTACCCTTTTTCAGATTTAGGACATTTCATGCAAAAAATAAGGTGAGAAAAAGCAATGCAAAATGCATTGCAATAAAAATATATATATATATATATATGTATTCAGTATTAAGATCATCCACGTTATTGGACAACGATTTATTTGGAGGAATTTCTTCACAAAGTTTGCCCAGTACGTTGGGAGAGAGGTTTGAAGAAATTATTAAAAGCACATAAAGATTGTACATGGCATACCTCCATAAAGCACCCATTGTGAAACCAACAATACCATGTTTAAGCTGCATTGAAGATATGTTGAGAAATTAAAATAAATCACAGGAAACTCCACTACAGTATGCAATCTATTTTAAAAACCCAACATTAACTATTGAAGATAATGTTTTTTCTGATACAAAATCTATTCAGCATAACATTTCTAGATTCTCACTAGAGCTACCAAAATAAGTCTTGATGCAAATTGGCCAAAAATTTGATGAAGTTAAAGAAAACCTCACCAGAAAGGTTAAAGCTTTCACAGGACCAGACAAAATTAGCAAAAGCATAGTTGTTGCCACCTGCAACGAGAAGACAACTAAAATAATAAAAATTCTGATAAAGTGATTATGCAACAGCTTTTCACGAATTCAGGTAGTGAATTCTAGCAACAAGTATAAATAACCAGAGTTTTCCTTCCAGCATCAACACCCCATCTCATTGAGGAGATCACTATTGGCAACGAGAAGAAACAACTAAAGTAATTCTGCAAACAAAAAGTAACAGAAAAGTATAAGATAAGTAAAATGAAGAATAAGTGCATAAATTTGTTCATCAAAATTACACTGTTAATGACTCAATCTTTAGCAGTCAAGTTTACACTTTTTAATCCCTAATTTGTCTGGGAACCAATATATTTTTTTCTTTCCTTCTATCCATACAAGTCAGTGTTTATATAATAAGTTTAAGGGACTAAACTGTATTTTTTATGCGACTTTAAAAAATGTGTAATCTAGATTTTATTGAACATACAGAGCTATATGTTTATTCTAAAATGATTATTTATTATGTGAATTAGTAACTATTCTATCAGCATTAGTAAACAATAATTACCACATTCATCAACTTGACACCCCAACAAAACAAAAAGAAAAAGAAATATTTTAATGTGCAAACGAACTAAACCTTGAAAGGGCCAAAAACTGCAGTAAGGAATTGAATCAACTCCATGTGTTGAACATCTCAATTAAGTTACAGAACAAAACCTAATTTTCAAAGACATTATTAACAAACCTCAATAGCAAGAGAATTGCTCAAGAAGTAAACCAAGCCAGTGAGTGCAGCAAACATTGAGCACTCAACCAATTGCAATGTTTTCTTATATATAGGGCCAGTGGGCGACAAGTCATGGAGTTGCGTTGCAAATTCATTGTCTCCGTGCTCACAGCTGCTAATTGATGCTCCAATTTCTGAAACCCTAACGGGATTAGATGAGGGGAGAAGAAGAGAGTGTGAAGAGAATGAAGGGAGATTAGGGAGAGACGATGGAGGGTTCAATTTAAGAGGAAATCGAGAGGTAGGAGGAAGTTGAAGGGCGAGAAAGTGAGGGTGTAAGAAAGAGAAGTGAAGTGTGGAAATAGAGGAGAAGGAAGGAGAAAGTTGGCATATTTTGGGAGGAATCATGGAGGTGATGTGTGGAATATGATAGAAGAGAGGAAGAAAATTGAAAAGGGTGTGTTGTTTAATTAAAATACATTTTCATTCAATACCATATACAATTCACGTGTGGCTAACCTGCACCTGCATGTATTTTAATTTTAAGAATAAATTAACAACATCAAATTCAGTTAACCCAGGACATACAATACTCGGATAAAAATTAAATACTATCACCAACATCAATAAACATTTTAAGTGAACAAATAAGATACATAGCCAAAATTCTATAGGTTCCACCTAGAATTTAATTAAAATCAAATACAAGTAATTTTAAAACTCATTAATTAAACATTATGTCACCATTCAAACGTTAAGATGAAAATAACATAAGTCATTCATCACTTAGTGAAATCAATAAAAATTCAAAAGAAGAAAGAGCAAATTAAAGAATATCACAAAGTGCAAGGAAAGATCAACAACATCAATAAGAATGACAAAAAATCAATCAAGTTACAAAAATATAAGAATGACAACAAATTCATTTAAACACTAGTCAAGACCAACTTTAGAGTTCCAAATAATGAAGAACACCCTATCCTTCATCATCATTATACATAATTTCAGTAACTATTATTGCGCAACCAAGATTCCACCTTGAAGAAATATTACTCAAATTTGAATATACATCGGCCTCAAACCTTCATTGGGGAGATATACAAATAATCACCTCTTCCCACACTCGGAGAGAACACCACACACAACCACTCATCCACAAAAGTGTCGATTATATCAAGCCAATTTAATTCCAAGTCAATCACTCACCACCATCAACGAAATATTTAAAATGTGAAGACTTATATCCTAAAGTACTCAAGAGTCTCAAATTTTGAGGAAACTGTCAATTAAAATGTTAGTTCACAAAATAAACAAAACCCATCAACAATTAAGTCTCACACGGCAAGTATAAAAAAGCCACTCACCTTAGTCGATCTAGTAGTTTCCATAGCTACCTTCGTTCCTATCATCATACGATGCAAGACATCTAGAAGCATTAACAAAATCTTGATAACATGACTAGCACTACTATTCGGGAACAATTCCAATAATCCAAAGATTTAATATTCCACAGTTCACACTTTAACAAGTAAGCTAACAGATCATATATGGACTTACTAATCAAGCATTTATCCTACCCTTTCCTACACCCACCTAAAATCCTAGCATCTTAGCCATAGGTCCAAAGAGGCTTGGGAATCAATTTGGAAGCTTTTAAAAATGATTGGAATTCATATATTCAAGAAGAAATCGCAATCAAGTCTCAAAACTAGAGTCATAGGCCAATAACATGAGCTACCTTCAAACTTGTCCTTTCTCTTTCCTTTTAAGTTAAACTTGTATAGTGATTCGCACATTTTAAATTCAAGATTATTGTTCCAAAACTCTCCATAGTTTCAAAGGGATATATTTAATTTATTAAAACTATCAAAATCACTCTTAGGGACCAATTTGCAACTTTAAAGTTTTGAGCAAAATAACCAAATTTGAAAAAAAAAATACTTTCTAGAATCAAATCGAAACATTGGAACTCATTCATATTGTCCATTGAGCTAATTCAAACCACTGATTTCACAAAAACAAAGAAATTTGATCAAAAATCCCAATTAAAGTTTAATCTTGAATTCCTATTGGGTCTCAAAGATTAGTGAAAGTGAAACCAAGCTCTACTCAAATGATAAATGTTCATTCACATCACTAATTTTTCTCATTAAAATAACTAAACACAAGAAGCATGAAGGATTCATCAAGAATTAGAATTTATGAGAAACCCTAGGACCTATTTTCTCATGAGTGTGGAAGTCAAGATGCCACAGGGAATCATCGGTTTATAACGAATAAAACATCAAGAATCACATAAAATCAGCAGCATCATATGAATTTAGCAACAAAATTCACAGATTTGAAAGAGAACTACACAATGGAATGGAAGGAGAGAGATGGCGCTACCTAGGAGAAATGGAGGGAGAGGGTGGCTGGACGACGATCACCGGTGTCGTCCGATCGGCGGGAAGGTCCGACGCCGACAGTAGTGGTGGCGGAAGGAAGCGGCGGCGGCGGCGGAAGGAGATATGGGAACTGGAAGAGTGACGAGATAATGATTGAAAGTGAGGAAGGAGAAGTCGTTTGTTGGGCGTGTTTCATGATGAAGTGGGGTTATTTTGCAATTTATGGAAGTTATGGTGGCAATCTGCTATTAAGTTCCAGTACATCAGGAGTTTTTATTCACGAAAAAGCCCAAGGTTATTTTAATCTTTTCAAAAGAGTCTTAAAATTTCAAATTCTTAGAAATGAAATTTCTTAACAAAATTTATATCGATCTTTCTGCAAATGGTAGATTTAAAATATGCAATTTTTTTTGGCAAAACACCCTTTTGTGCCCCTAACGTTTGCGGTGATTTTCAGTTATGCCCCTAATGTTTCATTTGTGTCAGTTGTACCCCCTATGTGAAACGTTAGTTTCAATTATGCCCCCAATTTCAATCATCCACAAAAAGAAACACCATTTTTGCACGATTTGAGCTCGATTTTGATCAGATTTCATATGGGTTTTAATTTTCGAACATCACAAACTTGATTCCTTGGATCAATTTCAAAGATTAAGCTCAAAATAGCCCCAAATTCAAAGAAAATTAGACCCGATGAACCCTAAAAAGGACCAAAACGAAGCATTTTTCTCTAAATTTCCATGTGCAAAATGATCCTTAGGAGCTGAAAATGAGTACCCATGAACTCTTTTATCAAAACAAACTGAAAGGAACACGGATCGAAGCTCAAAAGTTCCATAAAACGGTACACTAACGAGGGTAGGGGCATAATTGAAACTAACGTTTCATATTGGGGGCACAACTGACACAAATGAAACGTTAGGGGCATAACTGAAAATTACCGCAAACGTTAGGGGCACGAAAGGGTGTTTTGCCATTTTTTTTTTTGAAAACATCATTTCTAACGTCTTTCGGTTCTTACTCAAAAGCGTTATTTATCGAGACTAAATAAAACTTAAATCAAATTTTTAATTTGTTTGCTATCAAATTTTTACTAGAAACTCATAAATATGTGTAGATTTTATCATATTTGAACTTGAAACAAGAGATATATGACTACATTCAATAATTCGAGATCAAAACAAAACTTAGAGAAAATATTAAGGATCAAAACTGATTTTGGGATAAATATTAGGGACTAAAATAAATTTTGACCCTTTAAAATTTATATAAAAAACAAATATTTATATTCGATTTCCTTTATTTACGATTTCTTTCCATATTATAATGTAATTAGCTTGGACCCCATGCAATACATGGATGTTTGTGTTCTAAAAAAGTACTAACTATAATAAATTTCAATATATTTAATATGTTATGACAAAAAATGTATATTTAATATGTATGAAAAGTTTATCATAAAAAGTTATTTCAATTGTATACTATTAATCACTTTTAACAATATTGCATATAAAGTTAGTTAATTAGGTCCTATGAAGCATGGACACTTCATTTTGAGAACATATCACATATGACATATATAAATACTGTAATTTTATAAGTTTTCATCAAAATTTATGAATTTTTATACGACACATATTTATAAGTTTTAGAATATAAAATTAAAATTTTGTGACTTTAACATGACAAACATTAAAAATATAAAGGTTAAGTGCACTTTTGGTCCCCTAGCTTTCGCAAAGGTTTCAATTTGGTCCCCTTACTTTTTTTGCTGCAATTTTGGTCCCCTAACTTTCGCAAAAGTCTCAGTTTGGTCCCATAACTTTTTTTGTTTCAATTTTGGTCCCCTAACTTTTAAAACGTCTCACTGTTGGTCCCCTAACTTTCGAAAAAGTCTCAATTTTGGTCCCCTAACTTGGGACCAAAAGGGGACCAATGGTGAGACGTTTTTAAAAGTTAGAGGACCAAAATTGCAACAAAAAAGTTAGGGGACCAATGGTGAGACGTTTTCAAAAGTTAGGGGACCAAAATTGCAACAAAAAAAGTTAGGGGACCAAAATTGAGACCTTTGCGAAAGTTAGGAGACCAAAAATGCACTTAAACCAAAATATAATGACACAATAAATATATTATGAATAAATACTGTAATTTTAAAAATTTTCATCAAAATTTATAGATTTTAAATTATTTATATATATAAATATATGTTGTGTTGTGTCTGTTGGGAAATCACGGTGCGCGCAGCGGAAGCGAAAAATAAAATTAATTAAAACTTGGCGCAAAAACAAAAGTGATTTCCCTACAGATCCGCTAGATGAATTTAAACCGGTAAAGTTAGTGGTATACCTCAAGAGTTTCAATCGGTCCAGTTGAACGGTGCAATTCTGAGAAGTCCACACGAAGCGTCCTTCCTCTGCCAGTAATCCACACGAGCAGTTTAGTGGCACCAAGGTGCTAGCCTTCTGTTCTTTTCACCAAAAGAACTCGGGAACTCGATCTACGGCTCTTAAAATTCAAGAACAATTCTTGAACCTTTTGAAGAAAGTGGCGCAATAAACAAGAACACCTTCTTGTTTTTCTCTCTCAAAACCCTAATTAGGGTTCAAGTCGAATTTTTCCTCACTCTTAGGGAAATTCGACTTCCTCTCTCTCTACAAATTAGGGAGCTAAAATTGACGTGAGCAAGTCGACTTCTTGGCCCTATTTATAGAGTTGGGGAAATTTGATAATTATAATTAAGGAATCCCTAAATTAATGAATTATCAAATTATAAAATTATAAGATTACAATAATATTATAATTTTAGGACTTGAATTCTTAATTAAAATATTACCTTAATATCTTAATTGAATTCAAAATGCAATCTTTGAGAATCAAAATGGAAGATCAAATCTTCCCTTGGTCCCACATAAGAATGCGCCATCCCCTCTCTCATTTTCTTGGAATTTTATAAATCAAAAACATTCCTAACTCTTAGGAAGTTTTAACCAACTTATTATCTTCCAATGATTTTGAATTAAAATATTACCCTAATATCTTTAATTCAAATTTTGAATCTTGAAATCTAGATCAAATCTTTGAATTCAAATTCATGACTTTAATTAATAAAACATTTCTATTAATTAAAATCAAGCTAAAAGAGGCGCCACCCTCTATCCAATTTATCCTAATATTAGTGAATTTAATAAATCAATAATCTCCTAACTTTTAGGAACCTTATCTAATATATTATTCCCTAATATTATAATTGTAAATAGATTAATCCAATTAACTATTTAACAATTAATATATTTAAACTTGTCCCACAAATTTAAATATCTCAACCTTAGATTTTATTTAAGACAACACTTTATGTCCCAGACATTTAGCTATGTCTTAAATTGTGTCACCGGAGTGACTCACGAATTAACCCTAATTCGTGTCCCTTTAAGCGGTGTCCAGATCCTGCTCATGTGTGACCCAGCAGGCCTCACGTGAAGTTGGCAGCAAGCCATCCCTATGACTCACAAGTCGAGAGCGGACTCTAGCAAGTCATCACGACTACCCAAAACACGTGAGTTATCGTTTTTATCAAAATGACCGATTTAACCTTAGTACCACCTTGTCATAGACCCTATTGTCACACGATATTTGGTCATGGATAAGGCACGGGAAAGTCATCCTTAATCCAAACCACAACTTTCTCGATTTCCTGAGTAAGTCCCATTTCCCTGTGTGGCCACACATTCCTTGGACAGACTCATCGAGGGCGCCAGTTAAATATCTCTCATCTTTAATGAGGGACAAAATTCCATCTTGGTCAACCACATTCCTAAGCACTGTAATCAACCAAACCCATACCTAGCCCTTATGGCTACCCTCCTACGGGCAACGTTAGACTAGGCCAAAGTTTGACAACTACAACGCCGGAATAATCAAGATCTCAGGTCTAAGGCATCATGACAGGTGTACAGGAGAGACTAGCTAATGACTAAACCCATGCAGGACTCTCCGGGTCAGTCCAGCAACTTGTAACCCCTTACATAATTGCACCATGACTCTCGTAAAGCATCTAGTGCATGTATCTCCATACACCGAGGTCATGCTAGTCTTAGTTCATTCTCGCTCCCACGAGAATAATCGATCAGGGACGGATTTAGATTAATTATCTCATAATTAATCAAGGACGCTATCATAGTAAACATGCTAATAATATGATAACAACATAATTTATCTCCATAAATTAATCAATATGTTCAAAACATATACATAAAATGATTGGCCCTAGGGCACAATCTCCAACAGTGTCATGTAATTTTAAGAATTAGGTGTGTTGACGTGTCAATTAGAGTATCCATGTTTCATAGATCAGGCCAAACCTCCGAATAGATAAGCAAATCCAATCCATCAACTGCATTAAAACCTTCCCTGGGTTGGATGATATATCTTTAGCTGATACTGAATCTACCGAGTCTAAACTGTTGGAGATTGTGCCCTAGGGCCAATCATTTTATAGATA
>QANZ01050012.1:45104-82537 GCA_003254925.1 Chamaecrista fasciculata | reverse complement strand
CAAGACCTCACAAGTGTTGAAGCATCCAATCCAAACTCACCCTAAGCCAAGATAAGAGAGTTAGCCGCGCAGGGCCATTGAGCACCGAAAATATAAAATATGAAATTCAGCCTAGAGTCTGAGATGTTTTTGTGAAAGCCCTAGGGTTCCTATTTATATAGCTAACTCTAAATAATTATCCCACAAATCCCTTACAAAATCTTCTAATAATCTCACAAGATGTCTTCTATTGTACGCCTCTTTTAGATTGCAGCTTCTGTGCGTAAGTCTTGGGCAAGACGTATGCAACGTTTTAGCTTGAAACTTCAGAATCTGCATAACCTTTGGGCAAGACGTATGCAACATTTTAGCTTGAAACTTCAGAATCTGCATAACCTTTGGGCAAGACGTGTGCAAATCAGAGAGTATCTTTTTATTGTTGATTTCAAAGGATTTTGAGGATCTTTTCATATCTGCAAGGCAAACCAAAGATTTAAACAAGTACCAAATCCTAACTTATAAACATGATATTTACCAAATAAAGAATCAATCTAAGAATATATCACATTTTCAATTTGATTTGAAGATTGAGAGAGAATCCAAAATCTATGATATTTTGGGGGTAAATCTTTAGATATAATATTCAAATATAGATAAAATACCCCCTAAAAGACTGCCTAAAATCAGACTTATCAGTCCTAGTGATTGACTCTAACTAAAAAGAAACTAAAATCCTAAGAAAACTAAGAAAAACTAAGAAAACTAATCTAGAACTTTAACCTAAAAGCTCAGGAGACCTAATACCTAATAAACAAATTGGGTTTACGATGTAATCTCCCTTCTTCCTCAACACTTACGGGACCGTGTAAGTGGGTAGAAGGCATTGTGGAGACTTTTCAAGGAGGCTTGAAAGTCTCTTGTCGGATCTTCAATAGGCGTCCACCAACCCTTCGCAAAGCAATGATTCGTCGGCCACACAAATTATAATTGAGATCGTAAAGGACGACAACAGATGTGGGCCTTCGAGTTTTGTCCTTTATAATAAATCTTTTAAGTTTTATTCAGGGACAATGTCTTATTCTACCTACCTTTTTATTTTTATGTGTCTTATGTCGTGTTTCCTATAGATGTATATGTCTTAAACATTCACGATATAAAACAAGCTTGTCAGGAAGCGTACCTGGACTGGCAGGGGACATTACCTCTTTGCTTGAAAGCATGTTGTTGTATTGATCCTCATCTCCTAGTAGAGTGATGTCCATCCTTGGCGTTGGATCAAACAATTTTTCGATGCCTACAAAATCAACATGTGTAATTTCTTTGTAGTTATCACACACGGCATCGAAACCATAAAGTCATTTTCTATTGTTAGGCACTCATTACATGTGCCTAAGCCCTTGCATGAGCACGGAGAAAGACGAGGACTTTTGCACTCATCTGAGAGTAGGCAATTGATCTCATCAATGCCCATCTCCTCCACTTTTAGAATGTTCTCTAATGAAGTGATTATTTCTTGACCACAACAATCTGCTATGGTCTGGCCTTTCTCAAGATTTTTCTTAGCAGGCCTCCACTCAAGATTATCCTTTTTCTTGAAAACCTTGGACTCTTCCTCGAAGAATGAAGCAAGTTTCATGTCCTCGAGGTCTACTTCGTTTCCTATAGGAGAAGGTTTGTCTAACACTAAACTAAGGACATATTGGAGCTTGGGATCTTCGTCGAAGCCATGACCGTCATTCTCAAAGAGAGAGTTAAGGCTAAGATCCTCACTAGGTCGCTTGTTGGATGTAGGAACGCTTGGCATCACCAACAAAGAGAATTCTTTGTCATCTTGCTTCACATCGTACATCTCAAATGATATCTTCTCGTTCCCATTCTCCATGGTGATTCGTCCTTCCTTCATGCTAACGTTGACGTTGTCTGTTCGCAAGAAAGGTCTACCACGATAAGGGATGACTCAGTAATCCTATCGTTGTCCATGTCTGAGACATAGAACTCCGCAGGAAAGACTCGTAAATTTCTTTGGGAATGACGTTTATTGCAACTCCTAAATCTAAGAGTGCTCCATTAATGACTGCTTTTCCTATCATGCAAGGAATGGTGAAAGAGCCAAGGTCCTCGCATTTTGTTGCCAACTTTGGTTTATAGAGGGTGAAAAAGGTTGGACTAATGTGTAGCTTCTTGCGAGCTACTCTTTTCCTAGCACATAAGTCCTTAAATGCCTTAGTGTATTTAGGGACTTTCTTAACCAAATCCAACAAGTACATTTTGACCTCTAACTTATTAAATAAGTCAAAGGCTTCCTTGTTTTTCTTCTCCTTGTATTGCTCTTTAGTCATAAGATAGGAAATTGGAAAGGACAGGTGATCAGACCAAATCTTGCTATGTTATTTGGACCTCTTTTACTATCTTTTAACTATTAGTTATTGCAAAAATGACCATTTAATGTGTTAATATCTGTACCAAGGTGATGTATTGAATTAACACTTAAAAATGCTATTTTGTGGTATTCTATCATGTTTTAAAGGCAAGTGCTACTAAATGGTGTATTCTTAGTGGTTTTAGGCCCTCATCACAGCAAAAGACAAGCATAAGAGATAGCCAAAGGATGGAGCAAGCAGCTGAGTTAAAGCCAAGTTCAATGAGCTTGCGCAAGTGACAGCGCACATGCCACGCCATCAGTGCATTCCAAGGCTTCTAGAAGGCAAATTTTATTTGTCTTTCTGCATCATGATATTGAGCCGCGAGGGTTTCCCACAGCGCACACAACTTAGAGATCTCAGAAGTCACAAAAATATTTCAGATATCATATCTTTAAAGCTTTGCACGAAGATTGAAGAAAATCTTGTGAGCTGTCATAGTGCGTCAATGGCGCAATCCAAATCTTTTCATATAAATAGCACACGTCAGTCCTCATTCAAAGTTGTTCATTTTTTTTTTCAGATAAAATATACACCAAAACTTTGTCCAATGGGCATGAGTCACTAAACTTCGATATACCGACGGAGGATTTAGAAGATATGGCTTGAGTTCATCCACGCTTTCATGGAGGAGTCCTTTGTTTTAGTTGCTGTTCTTCATCTTTAGTGTTTTAATTAAACATAGGTTCATGTTTAATTTATGAGGTATATTAGACGAATTAGTTTAGGGTTTATTGTTAATTCTTTCATACATTATTATTAATTTTGATTTGTAACTGATCTAGAGTCCTTACTTTGATAAATTAATAATATGATCTCGCACCTTCCAAGTATCTCGAGTTATCCATCTTCTATTCTATATCTGTCGCTTAATTACGAATTGTTAGCATATTTTCCGTTTATTTCTTGAATCGAGAATCATATTTTCCGGTTAGTATGAAACTCAACTAAAATATGACTTCATCTCCTTAATGAACTATGATTGCCTATCTAACAAATCTCTGCAAAGGTATAGTTTTCTCATCATTAATTTGAACTCAATTTATAATTACTACTTGCTTAACCAACAAATCACCTTCACAACTTCTTTGGCTTGAGTATTTGTGACAGATTTACTTTTGCCATTCGCAAAGAGTCGAGATTGATAAGCTTGTGCTTGAGCTCTTCATCACGAGAATTCCGTGAGAGACCGACCCTTGGTTAACTCAGCTATATTATATAATTTTTTATATAGTTATACAAAGAGGCTAGTAGAGTGATGTCCATCCTTGGGTTGGATCACGCAATGCTCGATTACATGACGAAATTCCAAGATCTTTTGGTTAAGTGTCCTAACCACCAACATAGCGAAAAGAGCTTGGTGGAGTGTTTCTATAATGGACTCTTGTCAGACGAGGCCGACCAAGTCAATGCCTCGTCAAATGGCTTGATTACTAAATTGGACGTCGAAGTGGCATGGGATTTGATAAAGGAGATTGATTACAAGCGACAAAACCGACGAAGGCGTACCCGTGTAGTCAAGGGAGTATCGATCGATGGATCTGACCCAGTTATGGAAAAGATGGCTTTGGACATGGACAAACTAGCTGTAGCTGTCAAGAAAATGAGTGAACGGATTACCAACACTCCACAACCGAGGAATATAGCTTACATAGCAACTCCGTGTTCCATTTGCGAATTTAGGGAACACATGAGTAGGGATTGCCCTCACCAAATAGAGGAAGTCTTGGCCATGTACCAACACGGCCAAGGCAACTTCCAAAGAAGGGAACAAAGTTTTGACAATTAGTTCAGACCTGGAGTTGGACCTCATACGGGAAGTAATTTCTATAATAAAAAAATTAATGTTCCAGTTCCACTAAGATCGAACCATCCAACCTCAAACGAGACTGACCTTCAGCTTCTTTTGAGGAGGTTCGATGAGCCTGACGCTCAAAATAAGAAAAGATTCGATGACTTAGGAAACAAGATCATGCATCTTTCCAAGGAAATAGAGACCATGAAGGTCAATCATGATGACTGTAGACTTATAGTTAATGAGCATAGGGAAGCCACACACTCCATGATCAATAAGGTGAGCACCTCTAAATAATCTATTGGTTCTAGCGCAGTTAACGCTATAACTCTTAAGGACAATAAGATAGAAGAACCACTAGAATAAGCTACGAACAAACCCTTAGAGTCAGCCATAACTTTAGAAGACCTAGGCTAGACTTAGTAGAAACTAACATAAGCAAGCCCCTAAGAGTTGAAGATGATGGATACATGTCCATATTGGACAAGTACCCCGCGTACTCAAGCATCTTCAAAGGCTTGCAAAATATTAGGAAATATGACGTTCCACCAAAACTAGATTGGGGAACAAAAATAGAAGACCTAGCCTTTCCCGTTTCAAATCTCATGACTAAAGAGCAATACGAGGAGAAGAAAAACAAGAAAGTCTTCCATTTATTTAATAAAATAGAAGTCAATATGTTCTTGTTGGATTTGGTTAAGAGAGTCCCTAGATACACTAAGGGATTTAAGAACTTATGCGCTAGGAAAAGAGTAGCTCGCAAGAAGCTACATATTAGTCCAAACCGCTCCACCCTCTTCGAATCTAAATTGCGAACAAAATGTGAGGACCCTGGCTCTTTCACTATACTTTGCATGATAAGGAAGAGGGTCATCAATGGAGCACTCTTATACTCAAGAGTTGCGATAAATGTTAGGCCGAAGGGAATATACGAATGTCTTGACTTGAAAGATCTTAAAGGAACATGCATGATATTACAACTAGTAGACAAAAGTAGTAGGAGACCACTAGGAATACTAGAGGACGTCTTAGTTAAGATAAAAGACCTTGTTTTTCCCGCTAACTTCTATGTCTTAGACATGGATAGCGGTAGGAATAATGAATCATCCCTTATTCTAGGTATACCTTTCTTACGGACCGCCAATGTCAATGTTAGCATCAAGGAAGGAAGAATCGCCATGGAGGATGGGAAGAAGAAGATATCCTTCGAGATGTACGACACAAGGCAAACTGACAAAGAATTCTCTTTGTTGGGGACGCAAGGCTTACGTGCAGGAAAAGAGCATCCTAGAGAGGATCTTTGCCTTGGCTCTCTCTTTGTGAATGATGGCCATAACTCCGACGAAGATCCCGAGCTCCAATACCTCCTTAGTTTAGTGCCAGACAAACCCCCTCTTATAGGAAAAGAGACATAAAAACTGTTGGGAATCCTAGGCGCCTAAGGCAGCGGAAGCAAAAATAAAATTAAAAATTAAAACGCCTAGGTCCTATGATTCCCGAACGGATCCGCTAGTAGAATTTAAAACTTTTGGTTAGTGTTATACCTCAGAGTTTCAATTCGATGGTTGAACGGGGCGAGTTCCACGGAGTCCACTCCCAGAGTTCTCCCTCTGCCAGTAATCCACACGAACAGTTTCTTTGAACACCGAGGTGCTAGCCTCCAATTCTTTTCTCCAAAAGAATCTGGGACCAATCTACAGACCTCTGACTTCAAGAACTCCTTCTTGAACCAGCAATTGAGGTGGCGCTTAGAAGAATCCCCCCACAAGAACTCCTTCTTGCCTATTCTTCTCTCACAAACCCTAATTATAGAGCTAAGTCGAAATTCCCTAACTCTTAGAGAAAGTCGACTTTCTCTTTTGTGTGTGCAAAGGAATATTTTCTCTCTCTAACTCTTAGGAAGAAAATCAAATTAGGGTTGGTATGCTATGCATTATGGGGCAAGTCGACTTGTCCCCTATTTATAGATCAAAATTTGGTGATTTAATTATTCCTAAAATAAAGATATTCTGATAATATAATTATTTTAAGACTTGAATTTATAATTATAATATTACCTTAATATTATAATTTAAATTCAAATTGCAATCTAGGAGAATCAAATGAGAGATCAAATCTCCCATTGGGACCCACCATCCATGCGCCATCTCCCTCCCATTTTTCCTTGGAATTTTATAAATCAAAAACTTTCCTTATTTTTGATTCACCAAAGATTCTGAGATGAGATCTTCACCAAATCTTTTGAATTCAAATCTTTTGAAATCTCCATCAAATCTTTTGAATTCAAACTTATTATTTGAATTAATAAAACTATTTTATTTATCCAAATAATCCCATAGAGGTGCCACCCTCATTATTTATTTAGGAATTTTATAATTCAATAATTTCCTAACTCTTAGGAACATTATCTGAATTATTTTCCTAATATTTAAATTGTAAATAATTAATCTCATTAATTATATAAACAATTATTTATATTTAAATTTGTCCCAGAAATCTAAATATGTCATCTGTAGATCAATTAAGACAAGACATAATGTCCCAGACATTTCCTCTGTGTCTTAATCGTGTCACCTGGGTGACCCACGAATTAACCCTAATTCGTGTCCCTTTCAAATGATGTTCAGTTCCTGCTCGTGTGTGACCCAGCAGGCCCCACGTGAAGTTGGCAGCTGGTCATCCCTATGACCTACAAGTCGTGAGGGGACTCTAGCAAGCCATCACAACTACCAAAACACGTGAGTTATCGTTTTTACCAAAACGACTTAACCTCAGTACCTCCGTGTCAGAGATCCGATTGTCCTCCGTGTCAGGAAAGTCATCCATAATCCAAACCACAACTTTCTCGATTCCCTGAGTAAGTCCCAATTCTTGAGTGGCCACTCTTTTTCCTGGACAGACTCATCGAGGGCGCCAGTTAGATATCTCTCATCTAATGAGGGACAAAATCCAATTTTGGCCAATCCACATTCCACAGCAATGCAATCAACCAGACCCGTACTTAGCCCTTATGACCACCCTATTACGGGCAGCGTTAGACTAAGCCAAAGTCTGACAACTGCAACGCCGGAATAATGATGACCTCCGGTCTAAGGCATCGCTACAGGCGTAGAAGGAGAGGCAAGCTGATGACTAAACCCATCCAGGACTCTCCGGGTCAGTCCAGCAACTCGTAACCACCTTACGTAATTGCACCATGACTCTCGTCCCAGCATCTAGTGCATGCATCTCATGCACCGAGGTCATGCTGGTCTTAGTTCATTTTTGTTCCCACAAAATAATCGACCAGGGACAAATTTAGATTAATTATCTCATAATTAATCATGGATGTTATCATAGTAAACATGCTAATAATATGATAACACATTAATTTATCTTCCATAAATTAATAATATGTTCACAACATATTTACATAAAACGATTGGCCCTAGGGCACAATCTCCAACAGACTCCCACTTGCACTAGGGTACAATCATTAATCTAGCTCTTCCTACTCTAGGTTCACTGATCAATGTGTCTAATCCCCATTGACGATACATGTCGTTCATGTATAACCCTTGCAAGAGGTTTAGTCAGAGGATCAGCAACGTTGTCCTCGCCTGCTACTTTGCATATCTTCACATCACCTCTGTCAATCATCTCCCTGACAAGGTGAAAACGTCTGAGTATATGTTTGGTCCTCTGGTGGGACCGAGGCTCCTTGGCTTGTGAAATAGCGCCACTATTGTCACAATATAGGGTTACGAGATCAGAAATGGTCGGAACCACCCCAAGCTCGGAGATGAACTTTCTAATCCACACAGCCTCCTTTGCCGCATCTGATACTGCAATATACTCGGACTCCGTTGTAGAATTGGCAATCATGCTCTGCTTGGAACTCTTCCAACTCACGCTGCCGCCATTCAGTAGAAACACATATCCTGACTGCGATTTAAAGTCATCTTGGTCGGTTTGGAAACTAGCATCTGTGTAACCCCTTACACATAGCTCCTCATCAGTTCCACCGTACACCAAGAACTCATCCTTAGTCCTTCTCAAGTACTTAAGGATATTCTTGACAGCGATCCAATGATCCTCACCAGGGTCTTGTTGGAATCGGCTCGTCATACTTAGGGCAAATGACACATCTGGTCGAGTACATAACATGGCATACATGATGGATCCTATGGCCGAGGCATAAGGAATTCCACTCATGCGCCTTCGCTCAACAACTGTCTTCGGACACTGTTTCTTGCTCAAGGTCAGTCAATGATTCATAGGGACGAATCCCTTCTTGGATTCCTGCATATTGAACCTCTTCAATACCTTATCCAAGTATGTACTCTGACTCAATCCGAGAAGCCTCCTAGATCTATCCCGATAGATCTTAATGCCTAGTATATAGGCAGCTTCTCCCAAGTCCTTCATTGAGAAAGATTTTCCTAACCAAGATTTTATAATCTCTAAGGTTGGAACGTCGTTTCCAATGAGTAGTATGTCATCGACATACAGTACCAAGAATACTATAGTACTCCCACTAACCTTCTTGTAAACACAAGGTTCGTTATCTGAAGCTTGCACACCATGTCTGGTGCCTCAGGACATACAAACCCCTCAGGTTGTATCATATACACATCCTCGGGCAGCCTTCCGTTAAGGAACGCTGTTTTGACATCCATCTGCCATATCTCATAGTCATAATATGCAGCTATGGCAAGGAGGATCCTAATGGATTTGGCCATTGCAACAGGCGAAAACGTTTCGTCATAGTCTATACCATGACGTTGCGTAAATCCCTTCGCACCAGCCTCGCCTTGAAGACGTTGACGTTGCCATCCATGTCAGTTTTCTCCTTGAAAACCCACTTGCACCCTACGGGTTTTACCCCTTCAGGTGGAGCGACTAAGGTCCACACCTTGTTGTCGTACATGGATTGCATCTCAGCCTTCATGGCTTCAACCCATTTCTCTGAGTTGGGATCTACGATGGCCTCTTGATAGGTGGTGGGTTCACCACGCTCCGTGAGCAACACATCCTTGTTTTTGGTCACGAGAAATCCGTAATATCTCTCTGGCTGAAAACGTGTTCTATCAGACCTTCGTGGTCCTTGTGTTTGTGGAGGAGCTTCCACACCATCTTGCGGAACTTCTCCAGTTTCTGTCTGCGCCTCTGGCGTGTCTTGTGGAGCTTGAACTTCTTCTAGCTCTATCTTACTCCCACTGTTTCTTTTGGAAACTAGATCCTTCTCCAAGAAGTATCCACTCCTGACTACAAACACTTTGTTGTCAGCTGGGTAGTAGACATAGTATCCCCTTAATTCCTTGGGGTATCCTACAAACAGACACTTGAGGGATTTGGGTGACAGTTTATCGTTAGCTTGCTGCTTAGCGTAAACCTCACATCCCCAAAACTTGAGGTAAGACATAATGGGACTCCTCTCATTCCATATCTCATATGGTGTCTTCTCAACAGCCTTGGACGGACCACGGTTAAGTGTGAAAGCGGCAGCTTCTAGAGTGTACCCCCAAAAGGATGGCGGAAGATCGGCTTGACTCATCATAGATCGAACCATATCTAATAGAGTTCGATTCCTCCTCTCAGACACACCATTCCACTGTGGTGTTCCAGGTGGAGTAAGCTGTGAGACTATCCCACAACTACTAAGATGATCAATGAAGTCTTGACTCAAATACTCGTCTCCTCGATCTGATCGTAGGATCTTGATTTTCTTGTCAAGCTGGTTCTCAACTTCATTCTGAAATCTTTTGAACATGTCAAAAGACTCTGACTTATGCTTCATCAGGTAGATATACCCATATCTTCTGAATTCGTCAGTGAACGTAATGAAGTAGGAGTAACCTCCTCTAGCACTGATACTCATGGGTCCACATACTTCACTATGTATGATCCCCAACAAGTCAGTTGCCCTTTCACTGTGACCAGTGAAAGGCGCCTTTGTCATTTTACCAAGTAGACAAGATTCGCAAGCATCATATGATTCAAAATCAAATGAGCTTAGAAGTCCATCTCCATGGAGCTCCTCTAGGCGTTTCTCGTTTATATGGCCTAAACGACAATGCCAAAGGTATGTAGGATTAGATTCTCCAATCTTAATCCTTTTGTATCATTGTTATAGATATTGTTATCGTGTTAACGTTCAAATTTCAAGATGCAATGATTATCTTGCAAATCACATAAGCAAATAATCATCATCTTAATGAATTGAACACCATTCTTTTCAGTTAACACATGCAAAAACTTCCTTATCTCATAAGAAAGAGAAGCATTGTTTAAACCTTAAAGAAGGTACATGATAACAATAGGTTAAGCCCAGAGGGCAAAACAAGCTCGCATGTTCCTACAGCAACAGCAGCAACCCTTGCTCTATTGCCCACTCGTAGGTCCATCTCGCTTCTGTCCAGCTTTCTACTGTCTCTAAGACCCTTCACATCAAATGTGAAAACCACATGCTGTATCTAATACACAAGCGGTTATAGTAGACAAGTGAACGTCTATAACGAAGATACCAGAAGTAGAGATCTTATCTCCTTTTATTCTTTTGATCTTCCCAATACAATTTGCAATTTCTCAAAAGGCAAATTGCATCCTTTAAAAGCCTTGCCTTCTTGGCAGGTAGTGGGTTAGGCTCAGCCGCTGGCTTGGTCTCACCAAACTCGGCGTCTCCTTTCCTCTTTCCTTTGCCCTTCCCTTTCTCCCTGATTTTGGAACGTTTCCATGAGATGTGTGACCATCTCTACAGCCGACAATATTCCCTTGTTCAACTCTTGAACTATTGTGGCTAGCATCAAGGCAAGTAACGTCCACAGAGTCATTGAAGTGCTTCTCCAAGCAATTCACTATGCTCTTGGAGCGTCCTTGGCATGCTCTTCAGGGGAGGGATCTCTAGGACATAAAATTTCCTTGGTTGGGTGAGAATAAATCTCTAATTACAAAACCAATCTAGGAAGTCAGCAGCTTCCATCGTTGGGTGAGAACACTTCTCAATTACGATACCAGTTAAGGAATTTCGTCCTAGACAACTTGTCCTTCTCAAGGACAGATCGCAGTGATAGTGATGAACTATTATTTGTTGCCAGTGATTCTACAATTAAGATATGAAAAGTTTATTTAGCAGAAAAATACTTCCACCATTTTATAAAACCCAGTGAAATTTATTATTGGTGGCTAAGATCCATATTTCACTAAAGTTTACCGTCGCGGAGGCGATCATGCACCCTTTAGTTATTTAGGTAGGTAACTCCTTACCAATCACATCTCATGTGACTCTTAGATCCTTATGGGACTGTATCATCTCATGATACTTATGGCATGTTTATCCCATCTAATGCCTTGAGGTCCAAAACCGTTTTGATAACCCCATTAAGTCACTCGGTAAAACATGTGAATGGCTAAGTTCAAGACAATGAGGCCCAAAGGCCAACCCCCATATCATCAAGGCCCAACTGCAATACGTGTCGCGGAGGCGATCACCGTATTCAAAGAACCAAGATTTCAACGGGCATCGTGTTGAAAATCCCATTCACCCGTGCTTCCTCAAGGTCAAGGCAGATACGTGTCGCGGAGGCGATCACCGCTCCACGATGAACAAGATTTTGGCAGGGCGTTTTAGCGATGGCATTAATTACTTAAATTTTCTAAAAGGGTTTGATTTTATTTATAAAATTGTTCCGATTTATAGTTTAATTTTAAAACTCCTTTTAAAATTAAACGAGTCATGCCACATGTTTATTACCCCATGTATCTCATACATATAAACATGTGCCCGGATTTTGTATCGTATACAAAATCCCACGCTCGTATCGTATACGTGGTTGTAGCGCGATATATATAATTAGCATGTTAAAATTCGCACCCTAAACATACATCTAGCGCATCACATACAACTAAATGTAAAAACAAACACCGTGTTTAGATATGGCCCATCTACCCTAGAGTTCTCCCAAGCCAATGAGAGAACCTTTCTAAAAGGAAAAATAAAATTACACGTGAATAAACCCCAGTTACATTGAGGTATAAACAGAAATTAAATTTTACACCAGAGTAGAGGGAGACGACACGCAGGCCGTATTTACCGAAATAAACCTCCTAGAGCCATATCCAACACCACACAATTCAAATATGAACAATTCATACAATTATGTCAAACACGGTAACAAACACACAAATTAAAACTCCTTTTAAAATTGTGTTCACTTTAGGTTTGTGCAATTTTAACATGCCATTTTCTTGAGATTAGGCCTCTTGTCAATAATTATAAATACCATGAATCACCATTCAAGAATTTATAAATATTGACCCCAAAAATTTTAAAATTCTCAATTTTAACAAATTTTCAGCCACCTTTATGATTATTATAATTAAAACACTTTTAACTATAATTATAGAGGAATTTCGATTTTGGCCTAGATCATCAAGAAAAATTTTCCAGTCGATCCAATCGACTTATATGTATCTCATACATATAATTTGCACCTTTTTTTTTCTGTAGATTGAATTTTTAAGAAAATTGATCGGTGGATTTCTTTGTAAAACCAAAACGTGATTGAAAGCGGTGAACACACATATCATACATCACATGTACAAACAAACAGTTTTAAATCCTAGAACTAGCGTGGCTCTGATACCACTGTTGGGAATCCTAGGCGCCTAAGGCAGCGGAAGCAAAAATAAAATTAAAAATTAAAACGCCTAGGTCCTATGATTCCCGAACGGATCCGCTAGCAGAATTTAAAACTTTTGGTTAGTGTTATACCACACGAGTTTGAATCTGATGGTTGAACAAGGCGAGTTCCATGCTGCCCACTCCCAGCGTTCTCCCTCTGCCAGTAATCCACACGAACAGTTTCTTTGAACACCGAGGTGCAAGCCTTCAATTCTTTTCTCCAAAAGAATCAGGGACCAATCTACAGACCTCTGACTTCAAGAACTCCTTCTTGAAACAGCAATTGAGGTGGCGCTTAGAAGAATCCCCCACAAGAACTCCTTCTTGCCTATTCTTCTCTCACAAACCCTAATTATAGAGCTTAGTCGAATTTTCCCTAACTCTTAGAGAAAGTCGACTTTCTCTTCTTGGGTGCAAAGGAATATTTTCTCTCTCTAACTCTTAGGAGGAAAATCAAATTAGGGTTGGTATGCTATGCCTTTGGGCCAAGTCGACTTGTCCCTTATTTATAGATCAAAATTTGGTGATTTAATTATTCCTAAAATAAAGATATTCTGATAATATAATTATTTTGACAGGGCGTTTTAGCGATGGCATTAAGACTTAAGATTTTCAAAAAGGGTTTGATTTTTTAAATAAAAAAAAAGTTCCGTCTTATAGTTTAATTTTAAAACTCCTTTCAAAATTAAACGAGTCATGTCACATGTTTATTACCCCATGTATCTCATACATATAAACATGTGCCCGAATTTTGTATCGTATACAAAATCCCACGCTCGTATCGTATACGTGGTTGTAGCGCGGTATATATAATAGCATGTTAAAATTTCGAACCCTAAACATACATCTAGCGCATCACATACAACTAAATGTAAAAACACACACCGTGTTTAGATATGACCCATCTACCCTAAAATTCTCCCAAGCCAATGAGAGAAATTTTCTAAAAAGAAAAATAAAATTACAAGAGAATAAACCCCAGTTACATTGAGGTATAAACTGAAAGTAAAATTACATAAGAGTAGAGGGAGACGACACGCAGGCCGTATTTACCGAAATAAACCTCCTAGAGCTATATCCAACACCACACAATTCAAATATGAACAATTCATATAATTATGTCAAACACGGCATACAACACATATTAAAATCCATTTTTAAAATTGTGTTCAATTTAGGGTCTGTGCAATTTTAACATGCCTTTTCTTGAAATTAGGCCTCTTATCAATAATTATAAAATTCAGGAATCTCATTCAAGAATTTTAAATTATTGACCCCAAAAAATTTTAAAATTCATAATTTTAATAAATTTTCAGCCACCTCTATAATATTATAATTAAAACACTTTTAACTATAATTATAAAGGATTTTCGATTTTGGCCTGAAAACTCAAGAAAATTTTTCCAATCGATCCAATCGATTCCATATGTATCATATACATATAATTTTCACCTTTTCTATAGATTGAATTTTTAAGAAAAACGTTCGGTGGATTTTTTTTTTGTAAAACCAAAAACGGTGATTGAAAGCGGTAAACACACATACCATACATCATATGTACACAAAAACAGTTTTAAATTCTAGAACTAGCGTGGCTCTGATACCACTGTTGGGAATTCTAGGCGCCTAACGCAGCGGAAGCAAATATAAAATTAAAATAAAACGCGTCAAGTCCTAAAAATCCCGAACGGATCCGCTAGTAGAATTTAAGACCTGTTAAGATAGTGGTATACCTCACGAGTTTCAATCGGATGGTTGTACAAGGCATGTCTTAGGAGTCCACTCGCAGCGTCCTCCCTTTGCCGGTGATCCACAGGAACAGTTTCTCGGGCACCAAGGTGCTAGCCTTCCGTTCTTTTCTCCAAAAGAACTAGGGACCAATCTACAGTGACTTTGAATTCAAGAACTCCTTCTTGAATCAAACCAGGTGGCGCAAAACTGAGAAGAAAACCCCGCAAGAACTCCTTGTTTTTCCTTCTCTCACAAACCCTAATTTTGGTAACCTCAAATCGAATCTCCTAACTCCTTAGGCAAACTCGATTTTTCCTCTCTCAACTCTTGGGAGCCAAAAATTTCCTCACTTGGAAGAACTAGGGTTCATGAAGGTGGCTACTATTTGCTCTCTTCTCTCTCTAGGAAGAAACCAAAAATTTTCACAAATGAATTGTGTGTGTCCCCCTAGGCGCCTAGCCCTAGGGTTATAATTATAATTTTAGGGAATTTAATAATTCTAAAATCATGAGATTACAATAATATCATGACTTCATGAATTGAATTTACAAGTAAAATATTACCTTAATATTTAATTTAAATTCAAATAGCAATCTTTTGAGAATCAAATTGGAAAATCAAATCTTCCAAGATCCTCATGTTCATGCGCCATATTACCTTCCCTTTTCTTTGGAATTTAATAAATCAAAAACATTCCTAACTCTGAGGAAGTCATGATTTCCCAAAGATTCTATGATTCAAATATTTTGATATCTATATGAAATCTTTTGAATTCAAACTCATGATTTAAATTAATAAAACAATTTTATTAATCTAAAATCACCAAAAGAGGCGCCACCCTCTTGCCTAATATTAGTGAATTTAATAAATCAATAATCTCTTAACTTTTAGGAATCTTATCTGATTTATTTTCCCTGATATTATAATTGTAAATAATTAATCCCTATTAATCATTTAACAATTATTATATTTAAACTTGTCCCACAAATTTAAATATTTCACAACTGTAGATTAATTAAGACAAGACTTAATGTCCTAGACATTTTGCTGTGTCTTAAATCGTGCCACCGGAAGTGACCCACGAATTAACCCTAATTCGTGTCCCTTTAAGCGGTGTCCTGATCCTGCTCATGTGTGACCCAGCAGGCCTCACGTGAAGTTGGCAGCAAGCCATCCCCATGACCTACAAGTCGTGAGCGGACTCTAAAAAGCCATCACGACTACCCAAAACACGTGAGTTATCGTTTTTACCAAAACCGACTTAACCTTAGTACCATCATGTCATAGACCCTATTGTCCTACGTATCTTGGTCATGGATTAGGCACAGGAAAGTCATCCATAATCCAAACCACAACTTTCTCGATTTCCTGAGTAATTCCCATTTCCCAGCGTGGCCACGCATTTCCTTGGACAGACTCATCGAGGGCGCCAGTTAGATATCTCTCGTGTTAATGAGGGACAAAATCCCATCTTGGCCAATCCACATTCCTCAGCACGGCAATCAACCAAACCCGTACTTAGCCCTTATAGCTACTCTGTTACGGGCAACGTTAGATTAAGCCAAAGTCTGACAACTGCAACGCCGGAATAATGATGACCCCAGGTCTAAGGCGTCGTGACAGGCGTACAGGAGAGGCAAGCTGATGACTAAACCCATGCAGGACTCTCCAGGTCATGTCCAGCAACTCGTAACCCCTTACGTAATTGCACCACGACTCTCGTTCCAGCATCTAGTGCATGCATCTCTATGCACCGAGGTAATTCTGGTCTTAGTTCATTTTCGCTCCCACGAAAACAATCGACCAGGGACAGATTTAGATTAATTATCTCATAATTAATCACGGATTGTTATCATAGTAAACATGCTAATAATATGATAACCATTAATTTATCTCCATAAATTAATCAATATGTTCAAAACATATTTATAAAATGATTGGCCCTAGGGCACAATCTCCAACACAATCTCCTTCACTAGGTACATGTATGACTCGTGCAAGAGGTTTCGTAAGAGGATCGACAACATAATCCTCGCCTGCTACTTTACATATCTTGACATCACCTCTGTCAATCATCTCTCTAACAAGGTGATAACGTCTGAGTATATGCTTGGTCCTCTAGTGGGACCAGGGCTCCTTGGCTTGTGCAATAGCATCACTATTGTCACAATACAAGGTTATAGGATCAGCAATGGTCGGAACCACACCAAGCTCAACAATGAACTTCCTAATCCATACAGCCTCCTTTGCTGCATCTGATTCTGCTATATAGTCTGTTGTAGAATCTGTAATCGTGCTCTGCTTGGAACTTTTCCAACTCACGCTGCCACCGTTCAGGAGAAACACGTATCCAGACTGTGATTTTAAATCATCTTGGTCGGTTTGAAAACTGGCATCTGTGTAACCAATTACACATAGCTCTTCATGAGTTCCACCATAAACCAAGAATTCATCCTTAGTCCTTCTCAAGTACTTAAGGATGTTTTTGACAGCGGTCTAATGATCCTCACCAGGGTCTTGTTGGAACCGGCTCGTCATACTCAGGGAAAATGACACATCTGGTCGAGTACACAACATGGCATACATGATGGATCCTATTGCCGAAGCATAAGGGATGCCACTCATGCGCCCTCGCTCATCAAGTGTCTTGGGACACTGATTCTTGCTCAGGCCTAAACCATGATTCATCGGTATGAATCCCTTCTTGGGATCCTGCATACTGAATCGTTTCAGTACCTTATCCAAGTATGTACTCAGACTTAATCCAAGAAGCCTTCGAGATCTATCTCTATAGATCTTGATCCCTAAAATGTAAGCAGCTTCTCCTAAGTCCTTCATCGAGAATGATTTTCCCAACCAAGATTTCACAATCTCCAAGGTAGGAACATCATTTCCAATGAGCAATATGTCATTGACATAAAGCACCAAGAACACAATCGTGCTCCCACTAACCTTCTTGTAAACACAAGACTCATCAGGGTTTTGCAAGAAGCCAAACTCTTTGACTACCTCATCAAAACGATGATTCCAACTATGTGATGCTTGCTTCAATCCATAAATGGATCTCTGAAGTTTGGACACCCTCTCTGGTTCCTCTGGACATTCAAACCCCTAAGGTTGTGTCATGTACATATGTACGGGTAGCCTTCCATTAAGGAATGTTGTTTTGACATCCATTTGCCATATCTCATAGTCATAATATGCGGCTATGGCAAGAAGGATCCTAATGGACTTGGCCATTGCAACTGGGGAAAACGTTTCATCATAGTCAATACCATGACGTTGAGTGAACCCCTTTGCAACTAGCCTCACCTTAAAGACATTAACGTTGCCATCCATGTCGGTTTTCTCTTTGAAAACTCACTGGCACCCTACGGCTTTTACACCTTCAGGTGGATCAACTAATGTTCATACCTTATTGTCGTACATGGATTGCATATCTGCCTTCATGGCTTCAACCCATTTTTCAGAGTTGGGACCCACAATAGCTTCTTGATAGGTGGTAGGCTCACCACGCTCCATGAGCAACACATCCTTGTTCTTAGTCATCAAAAATCCATATCTTTGAGGTTGAGAACGTGTTCTATCAGACCTTTGTGGTCCTTGTGCTACTAGAGGAGCTTCCACAATGTCTTGTGGCTCTTATCTAGTTTCTGTCTGTGCCTCTAGAGTTTCTTGTGGATCTTGAACCTCTTCAAGATCTATCTTACTCCCACTGTCTCTTTTGGAGACAAAATCCTTTTCAAAAAAGAATCCATTTCTGACTACAAACACTTTGTTGTCAGATGGGTAGTAGACATAATACCCCCTTGTTTCCTTGGGGTATCCCACAAGAAAACACTTTAGGGATTTGGGAGACAGTTTATCGTTAGGCTGTTGCTTAACATAAACTTCACATCTCCAAACCTTGAGGTAAGACAAACTGGGCCTCTTCCCAGTCCATATCTCATATGGTGTCTTCTCAACTGCCTTAGACGAAACACGGTTAAGTGTGAACGTAGCAGTTTCTAGAGCATGCCCCCAAAAGGACGGCAGAAGATCAACCTGACTCATCATAGATCGGACCATATCTAATAAACTCCGATTCCTCCTCGTAGAAACACCATTCCACTGTGGAGTTCCAGGAGGGGTAAGTTGTGAGACTATCCCCGAACTTCTAAAATGATCAACAAACTCTTGGCTCAAATACTCGCCTCCTTGATCGGATCAAAAGGCTTTGATTTTCTTGCCAAGTTGGTTCTCTACTTCACTTTGAAATCTTTTGAACATTTCAAAAGACTCTGACTTGTGGTTCATTAGGTTGTCATAGCCATACCTACTGAAGTCATTAGTGAATGTTATGAAGTATGAGTAACCACCGCTAGCTTGAGTACTCACGGGTCCACATACATCACTATGTATGATTCCCAATAAGTCAGGTGCTCTCTCACTGTGGCCAGTGAAGGGCGCCTTTGTCATTTTACCAAGTAAACAAGATTCGCAAGCATCATATGATTCAAAATCAAATGAGCTTAGAAGTCCATCTTTATGGAGCTTCTCTAGGCGTTTCTCGTTTATATGGCCTAAACGACAATGCCAAAGGTACGTAGGATTTGATTCGTTAATCTTGATCCTTTTGGCATCAACGTTATAGATATTGTTATCGTGTTGTTGTTCTAATTTTAAGACGTAATGATTATCTTGCAAATCACCATAAGCAAATAAAACATTGTCTTTATAAATAGAGCACCTTCCATTGTTGTTTACACATGTAAAACCTTCCTTATCCAAATAAGAAAGGGTTATAATTTTTGAACTCAACGAAGGTACATAATAACAATTATTCAAAATGAAAATAAGCCCAGAGGGCAACACAAGCTCGTATGTTCCCACAGCAACAACAACAACTCTTGCTCCAGTGCCTACGCGTAGGTGATCTATGTACCCCTTCATCTTCAAGACATGGGTACTAACGGATGCACCTTCAGCCATCTTGCAAGAGTGTAGAGCCTTAGTGGTCCCAACCCTCTCTTGCCTAGCCTGTTGTTGGAACATTTCCTTGAGATGTGTGACCATCTCAAAAGCTGTCAACATTTCCAAGTTCTTTTGCAACTCTGGAACCATTGTGGCTAGCATTAGGCAACCAACGTCCACAGAGTCATTGAAGTGCTTCTCATAAGCAGTTCTTTGAGCTCTTGGAACGTCGTTGGCGGGCTCTTCAGGGGGTGGGTTTTCTAGGACATAAAGCTTCCTTTCTTAGGTGAGAACAATTCTCAAATTATGAAACCAGTCAAGGAAGTTTTTCCCATTTAACTTATCCTTCTCAAGGATAGATCGCAGTGATAACGCTGAACTTATATTGTTTGTCATGATTCTACAATTAAGATATGAAAGTTAATTAGCGAAAAGGTCCACCATTTTATAAAACCCAGCAAAATTATTATTAGTGGCTAAGATCCATATTTCACCAAAGTTTACCTTCGCTTGGGCGATAATGCAACCTTAGGTTATTTAGGTAGGTAACTCTTTACCAATCACATCATATGTGACTCTTAGATCTTTATGGGACTGTATCATCATATGATGCTTATTATGGCATGTTTATCCCATCTAATGCCATGAGGTCCAAATCCGATTTTATAACCCCATTAAGTCACACAACAAAACTTGTGAATGGCCAAACTCAAAACAACGAGGCATCGCATCAAACACGTGTAGCTTGAGCTATCACAGCATCCAACAAACCAAGATTTCAATAAGGCATCGCGTTGAATCTTCCATTCACCCGTGTCTCCTCAAGATAAAAGTAAATATGTGTAGCTTGGGCTATCACCGCTCCACAATGATCAAGATTTTAACAGGGTGTTTTATTGATGGCATTAAAACTTAATATTTTATAAGGGTTCAATTTTAGGTTCAATTTTTGGTTCAATTTTAAATCCAATTTTAAAATTAAACGAGTGTGCCAAGTGTTTTATCCCCATGTATCATATACATATAAACACAAGCACGAATTTTGTATCTCATACAAAATCCTAGGCTCGTATCGAATACGTGGTTGTGCGTACAATATAAAATTTCGCATGTTAAAATCGTGACCCCTAAGCATACATCTAGCTCCAATTTGTATCACATACAAAAAGTAAATGCATAAAATAACTGTGTTTAGATATGGCTCATCTACCCTAAATTCCCTCAAGCCAATGAGAGAATCTTTCTAAAAAAAGGAAAAATTACATTGGGAAACCTCATTTGAACATATGAGGGGAGTGAGATAAGAAAAGAAATTTACATCCCGAATTTAGGGAGACGACACGCAGGTCGTATTTACCAAAATAAGACCTAGAGCCATATCCAACACCATACTCAAACATACATGAACAATTTCATATATATATATATATACACGGCATCAACAACACAAAAAAAAAACTTTGATTGTGTTCAATTAGGGAGTGTGCAATTAACATGCCTTCTTGAAAAATATCTCTTGCATCAATAATTCAAAAATTGGGACTTACTCAGGGAATCGAGAAAGTTGTGGTATGGATTATGGATGACTTTCCGGTGCCTAGTCCATGACCAAGATATCGTAGGACAATAGGATCTCTGACACGGAGGTACTGAGGTTAAGTCGTTTTAGTAAAAATGGTAACTCACGTGTTTTGGGTAGTTGTGATGGCTTGCTAGAGTCCGCTCACGACTTGTTGGTCATGGGGATGGCCTGCTGCCAACTTCACGTGGGGCCTACTGGGTCACACACGAGCAGGAACACAACACCATTTAAAAGGGACACGAATTAAGGTTAATTCGTGGGTCACTCAGGTGGCACGATTTAAGACACAGAGGAAATGTCTAGGACATTAGGTCTTGTCTTAATTGATCTACAGATGTGTAATATTTAGATTTGTGGGACAAATTTAAATATAATAATTGTTTAATAATTAATGGGGATTAATTATTTACAATTAAAATATTGGGAAAATAATACAGATAATGTTCCTAAGAGTTATGAAATTATTGAATTATAAAATTCCCAATAATTAAGATGAGGGTGGCGCCTCTTTTAGGTTATTTGGATAAATAAAATAGTTTTATTAATTCAAATAATAAGTTTGAATTCAAAAGATTTGGTGGAGATTTCAAAAGATTTGAATTCAAACAGATTTGGTCAAGATCTCCTCTCAGAATCTTTGGTAAATCATAAATTAAGGAAAGTTTTTGATTTATAAAATTTCAAGGAAAAGGGAGAGGGAGATGGCGCCTTCTTGTGGGTCCCAATGAGAGATTTGATCTCTCATTTGATTCTCCAAGATTTCAGTTTGAATTTAAATTAAAATATTAAGGTAATATTTTAATTATAAATTCAAGTCCTAAAATAATTATATTATCAGAATATCTTGATTTTAGGAATAATTAAATCACCAAATTTTAGTCTATAAATATAAGGCAAGTCGACTTGCCCATATGCCTGACAAGCAATTATACAACCCTAGTTTTGATTTTCTTCCTCCTAGAAGAGAGAGAGAAAATCGCACCTTTGCACCCAAGAGAGAGAAAATCGACTTTTCTCTAAGAGTTAGGGAAAAATCGATCAAGCTCCATAATTAGGGTTTCTGAGAGAAGAATAGGCAAGAAGGAGTTCTTGTGGGGGGATTCTTCTAAGCGCCACCTCAATTGCTGTTTCAAGAAGGAGTTCTTGAGTTCAGAGGTCTGTAGATTGGTCCCTAGTTCTTTTGGAGAAAAGAACTGAAGGCTAGCACCTCGGTGTTCAAAGAAACTGTTCGTGTGGATTACTGGCAGAGGGAGAACGCTGGGAGTGGGTTCCTTGGACTCGCCTTGTTCAACCATCAGATTGAAACTCGTGAGGTATACCACTATCTAAAAGTTTTAAATTCTGCTAGCGGATTCGTTCGGGAATTCTAGGACCTAGGCGTTTATTTTTATCGTTTTTATTTGGCTTCCGCTGCTTTAGGCGCCTAGGATTACCAACAGTGGTATCAGAGCCACGCTAGTTCTAGGATTTAAAACTGTTTATGTGTACATGTGATGTATGATATGTGTGTTTACCGCTTTCAATCACTTTTTTGGTTTTACAAAGAAATCTACCGAACAATTTTCTTAAAAATTCAATCTACAGAAAAAGGTGCAAATTATATGTATGAGATACATATAGAGTCGATTGGAAAATTTTTCTTGATGTTTTAGGCCAAAGTCGAAATTCCTTTATAATTACAGTTAAAAGTGTTTTAATTATAATAATTATAAAGGTGGCTGAAAATTTGTTAAAATTATGAATTTTAAAATTTTTGGGGGTCAATATTTATAAATTCTTGAATGGAGATTCATGGTATTTATAATTATTGATAAAAGGCCTAATCTCAAGAAAAGGGCATGTTAAAAATTGCACAACCCTAAATTGAACACAATTTTAAAAGGAGTTTTAATATATGTGTTGGTTACCGTGTTTGACATAATTGTATGAATTGTTCATATTTGAATTGTGTGGTGTTGGATATGGCTCTAGGAGGTTTATTTCGGTAAATACGGCCCGCGTGTCGTCTCCCTCTACTCTGGTGTAAAATTTAATTTCTGTTTATACCTCAATGTAACTGGGGTTTATTCACGTGTAATTTTATTTTTTCTTTTAGAAAGGTTCTCTCATTGGCTTGGGAGAACTCTAGGGTCGATGGGCCATATCTAAACACGGTGTTTGTTTTACATTTAGTTGTATGTGATGCGCTAGATGTATGCTTAGGGTGCGAATTTTAACATGCTAATTATATATATATCGCGCTACAACCACGTATACGATACGAGCGTGGGATTTTGTATACAATACAAAATCCGGGCACATGTTTATATGTATGAGATACATGGGGTAATAAACATGTGGCATGACTCGTTTAATTTTAAAAGGAGTTTTGAAATTAAAATATAAGTCGAAACCAAATTTTTAATTAATTTTAAAAATCAAACCCTTTTAGAAAATTTAAGTAATTAATGTCATCGCTAAAACGCCCTGCCAAAATCTTGTTCATCGTGGAGCGGTGATCGCCTCCGCGACACGTATCTGCCTTGACCTTGAGGAAGCACGGGTGAATGGGATTTTCAACACGATGCCCGTTGAAATCTTGGTTCTTTGAATACGGTGATCGCCTCCGCGACACGTATTGCAGTTGGGCCTTGATGATATGGGGGTTGGCCATCGGCCTCATTATTTTGAATTTAGCCATTCACATGTTTTACCGAGTGACTTAATGGGGTTATCAAAACGGTTTTGGACCTCAAGGCATTAGATGGGATAAACATACCATAATAAGTATCATGAGATGATACAGTCCCATAAGGATCAAAGAGTCACATGAGATGTGATTGGTAAGGAGTTACCTACCTAAATAACTAAAGGGTGCATGATCGCCTCCGCGACGGTAAACTTTAGTGAAATATGGATCTTAGCCACTAATAATAAATTTCACTGGGTTTTATAAAATGGTGGATACAATTTTATTTTCCTGCTAATTAAAGCTTTTCATATCTAAATTGTAGAAATGGCAACGAACGTTCAAACACTATCACTGCGATCTGTCCTTGAGAAGGACAAGTTGACTGGGACTAACTTTCTTGACTGGTACCGAAATATGAGAATTGTTCTCACCCAGGAAAGAAAGCTCTATGTCCTAGAGAACCCCATCCCTGAACAGCCTGCTGCAAACGCTCCAAGAGCACAGACAGATGCTTACGAGAAGCATCAAAGTGACTCTGTGGACGTTGCCTGTCTTATGCTGGTAACCATGGTTCCCGAGATTCAAAAGAACTTGGAGAACAAAGGGGCATATGAGATAATAACACATCTCAGGGAAATGTTCCAAGTACAGGCAAGGCAAGAGAGATTTGAGACAGCAAAGGCTCTGTACTCTTGCAAGATGGCAGAAGGTGGATCTGTTAGTGCCCACGTCTTGAAGATGCAGGGGTACATAGATCACCTTGTCAGGCTGGGTTTTCCCATTGTGCCAGAGCTAGCGACAGATTTGATCCTGAATTCGCTACCTAGAAGTTATGACCAGTTCGTCTTTGTTGGGAAATCACCAGGCACACAACGCAGCGGAAACAGGTATAAATTTAAAAATTTAAACAAACAGAATAGGCGCATAGTGATTTCTTCCCAAGGATCCGCTATATGGATCTGTGTCAGTAAAAGGACCACAGATTTACCCAAATCAATCGGCGACTTTTGTGTCTACGATGCTGAGGAGTCCACTCCGAGTGTGCTCCCTCCGCCGGTGATCCACACGAACAGTTTTGGAGATGCCTAGGTGCTAGCCTCCTTCACTTCTCCAAGTGAACCAGGGACCTTAACTACGGTGTTCTTGAATTCAAGAACAATTCTTGAACTCCAAGAACAGGATGGCGCCTATGATCAAGAATCAAATTCTTGATCTCACACAACATTGTCACAAACCCTAAAACTCATTTTAGGTTTGCGCCACTTTCTCTCTCTAGGAAACTAGGGTTGTGTTTTCTCTCTCTCTTCACCAAAAGCCAAAATCGAATTTTGCTCTTGTGAATTGGCTAAGAAAAGTCGAAATTTCCAAGTGTACATGAGGCATTATAAAAGTCGACTTTAGCTATGTATATATAGGGTTTGTGGAGTTTGATAATTATAATTAGGGAATCCCTAAATTATAGGATTATCAAATTATTAAATTATGAGATTACAATAATATCATAATTTTAGGACTTGAATTCCTAATTATAATATTACCTTAATATTATAATTGAATTCAAATGCAATCTTGGAGAATCAAATTGGAAGATCAAATCTTCCCAAAAGATACCCTACTTCATGCGCCAAGTCCCCTTATTTTGTTGGAATTTAATAAATCAAAATAACAATCCTAACTCTTAGGAAGTTATAACTAATTTGTTATTTTCCAACAATATTGATTTAAGATATTACCATAATATCTTTAGTCAATCTTTTGAATTTTGAATTCTAGTCTTTATTGAATTAAAATATTACATTAATATTTAAACCCAATCTTAGACCTAGAATTCGACTTCCCTATATATTATTGAATTAAAATATTACTTAAATATATTTAATTCAATCATTTGAAATCTAGATCAAATCTATTTGAATTTCAAATTTCAAGCCATGACTTTTAATTAGTAAAACATTTCTATTAATTAAAATAGGCCTATATTTAGGCGCCAACCTCAATTCCATTTATCCTAATATTAGTGAATTTAATAAATCAATAATTTCCTAACTTTTAGGAAACTTATCTAATTTATTATTCCTAATATTATAAATAGGAATATAATTGTAAATAGCCTAATCCAATTATCTATTCAATATATATTTAAATTTGTCCCACAAATCTAAATATCATATATCTGTAGATATTTATTTAAGACAATATTTCATGTTCCAAGACAGTCAATTATGTCTTAAACGGTGTCACTTATGTGACCCACAAATTAACCCTAATTCGTGTCCCGATGTGGCATCTTGATCCTGCTCGTGTGTGACCCAGCAGGCCCCACGTGAAGTTCGCAGCAAGTCATCTCTATGACTTACAAGTCGAGAGCGAACTCTAGCAAGCCATCACAACTACCCAAAACACGTGAGTTATCGTTTATCGCCGAAACGACTTAAGCTCAGTACCACCTTGTCTAGATCCCTTTTTGTCCTACGATATTTTGGTCATGGATTAGGCATGGGAAAGTCATCCAAAATCCAAACCTCAACTTTCTCGATTCCCTGAGTAAGTCCCAATTTCCAGTGTGGCCACACATTCCTTGGACAGACTCATCGAGGGGCCCAGTTAAATATCTCTCATCTTCTATGAGGGACAAAATTCCATCTTGGCCAACCATATTCCTCAGCACGGTAATCAATCAAACCCGTACTCAGCCCTTATGGCTACCCTGCTAGGTGTAACGTTAGACTAAGCCAAAGTTTGACAACTACAACGTCGGAATGATGAAGACCTCAGGTCTAAGGGCATCCTGACAGGTGTACAGGAGAGACTAGCTAATGACTGAAACCCATGCAGGACTCTTTGGGTCGGTCCAGCAATTTGTAACCCTTTACATAATTGCACCACGACACTCGTTCTAGCATCTAGTGCATGCATCTCTATGCACCGAGGTCATGCTGGTCTTGGTTCATTCCAAGTTCCCACTTGAATGAGCGACCAGGGACAGTTTAGATTAGTTATCCTATAATTAATCACGGACTGTTATCATAGTAAACATGCTAATAATATGATAACCATTAATTTATCTCTATAAATTAATTAATATGTTCACAACATATTTATAAAATGATTGGCCCTAGGGCACAATCTCCATCAAACTCCCACTGGCACTAGGTACAATCATTAATCCAACTGTTCCTACACTAGGAACATCCATTAATGTGTCTAATTCCCATTTGACATTACATAATACTTATGTAAGACCTGTGCTGGGGTTTCTTTAGAGGATTGGCAAAACATCCTTGACTGCTACCCTTTCCTATCTGGATATCACCATCTCTAGGTGGCCTTGTCTGAGTGCTTATCACTGTCGGAACATCAGTGGGGAACACTTTCCCATTTGGTGTCTTCCTGTCTCTACAGGGTGACCACCAGGTGTACTTCAGACACTAGTTTTACAGTCTGTGTCTCCACGCGACTAACCCATTCTTTGTAGAATCAGTAATCGTACTCTGCTTGGAACCATTCCAACTTACGATTGCTGTGTTCAGGGAATACACATTCCATCACTGCGATTAATCTTGGTTGGCTTGAATAATGGGCTTCTGTGTAACCACTTTACACATTAATTCTACCATAAACCAAGAAATTGTCCTTAGCGCTTCTTAAGTACTCAAGGACCTCAATGATAGCTTTCCAGTGAACCTCAACAGGGTCACAGCTCGTCATTTATAGGGCAAACATCATATTGAGTCTAGTACAGCATGATGGATCCTATTGCCGAAGCATAAGGGATGCCACTCATGTGTCCTTGCTCATCACGTGTCTCAGGAAACACTGATTCTCGTCAAGGACCAAAACTTGATTCATCGGCATGAATCTCTTCTTGAAATCTCGCATACTGCACTCCTTCAGTATCTTATCCAAGAACGTACTTTGACTCAATTCAAGAAGTCTCCAAGATCTATCACCATAGATCTTTGCTGCCTGGAGCATAGGCAACTTCCTTCTTTTCCTTCATCGAGAGTGATTTACCCATCTAAGATTCACAATCTTTAAGACAGTAATGTCACTTTCGACTAGCAATATGTCAATGACATATGGCACCAAGAATTCAATCGTGCTCCCACTAACCTTCTTGTAAACAAAGGACTCATCAAGGTTTTGCAAGAGGCCAAACCCTTTTGACATCTTTATCAAAACAGTGATAAAAGCTTCTCGATAGGTGGCGGGCTCACCACGCTCCAAGAGCAACACTTCCTTACTTTCAATGACCAAAGATCCCTATCTTTGAAACTAAGAACGTGTTCTATCAGAACTTCGTTGTCCTTATGTTTTAGAGGAGCTTCCACAACACCTTGCGGATCTTCTCTAGTTTTCGTCTGCGCCACTCAAGTGTCTTGTGGATCTTGAACTCCTTCAAGATTCATCTTACTCCCACTGTTTCTTTTGGAAACAAGAATCCCTTTTTTAAAGGTATTCACCTCTGACTACAAACCCTTTGTAATCAGGTGGGTAGTTGACTTGATACCCTTTTGGTTTTCTTAGGGTATCCCAAAAGCACATACTTGAGGGTTTTGAAGACAGTTTATCATCTGCCCTTGGCTTATTATAAACTTGACGTCCTCAAAATTGAGACAAAACATTTATGGGACTCTTCCCATACCATATCTTATATGCCGTCTCTTAGACGAAACGGTTAAGTGTGAAGTCAGAAGCTTCTAGAGCACACCCTTTAAAGGATGACAGAAGATCAATTTGACTCATCATAGATCGAACCTTATCCAATAGGGTTTGATACCTTTTCTCAAAACTCCATCTACTATGGGGTTTTAGAAAGAGCAAGTTGTGAGACTATCTCACAACTTCTAAGATGATTAATAATGTCTTGACTCAAATGCTATTCCTCTCGATCGAATCGAAGAAATTTGATTTTCTTGTCAAGTTAGTTCTCTACTTCACTTTGAAATCTCTATTTCAAAAGACTCTGACTTGTGTTTCAAAAGGTAGCCGTAGATCTAGCCTTTTGAAGTAGTTAGTAAGAGCTATTACCTTTAGCTTAGATACTTATGGGTCCACATACATCAATTATGTATGATCCCCAAAGTTTAGACATTCTATTACTGCGGTCAGTAAGGGAATGCCTCTTGTCATCTTTCCATTTTAAACAAGACTTGCAAGCATCATATGATTTCCAATCATGTGAGCTTTAGAAGTTCATCTATATGAAGCTTCTCAAGGCGTTTCTCATTTGTATGGTCAAAATGTCAATTGCCAAAAGTGTATAGGATTAGATTCGCTAATCTGAATCCCTTTTGTATCAATGTTATAAATATTGTTATTGTTTCTAGTTTAAGACATAATGATTATCTTTGCAAATCACATAAGCAAATAAACATTACTTTATTAAAATAGAAACCACTCTTTAATGTTTACACATAAAATCTTCCTTATCTCTATAAGGAGAAAACAATGTTTATGTTGGGAAATCGCCATGCACACAACGCAGCGGAAACGGATATAAAATAAAATTTTTAAACCAAACATAAGCACATAGCGATTTATTTCCCAATAGATCCGCTATATGGATCTGTATCAGTATAAGGACAAGAATTTACCCAAATCGATCGGTTGTTCTTTGTGTTTACGAATATCTGGAGTCCACTCCGAGTGTGCTCCCTCCACCGGTGATCCACACGAACAGTTTGGTAGATGCCTAGGTGCTAGCCTCTTCCACTTCTCCAAGTGAACCGGGAGCCTTATCTACGGTGTTCTTGGATTCAAGAACACTTCTCAAACTCCAAGACTAGATGGCGCCTATGATCAAGAATCTTATTCTTGATCTCACACAACCTTGACACACAAAACCCTAAAACACTTTTAGGTTTATGCGCCACTTTCTCTCTCTAGAAACTAGGGTTGTGGTTTCTCTCTCTCACTTCACCAAAAGCCAAAATCGAATTTTGGTCTTGTGAAGTAGCTAAGGAAAGTCGAAATTCTCAAGGGTCATGAGGCATAGAGTGAAAGTCGACTTTAGCTAGTATATATATATAGGGTTTGAGGCATTGATAATTATAATTAGGGTTTCCCAAAATTATATGATTATCAAATTATTAAATTATGAGATTACACTAAAATCATAATTTTAGGACTTGAATTCCTAATTATAATATTACTTTAATATTATAATTTGGATCCAAATGCAATCTTGGAGAATCAATTTGGAAGATCAAATCTTCCCAAGAGATGCTCTCCCATGAGCCAAGTCCAAGGGAGTTTTGTTGGAATTTAACAAACTAAAATAACAAACCTACCTATTAGGTAGTTATAACTAATTTGTTATTTTCCAACAATATTGATTTAAGATATTACCATAATATCTTAAGTCAATCTTTTAAACTTGAATTTTTAGTCTTTATTGAATTAAAATATTACAATAATATTTAAATTCAACCTAGACCTAAAATTCGACTAACCCCTATATATATATTATTATTGAATTAAAATATTACCTTAATATTTAATTCAATCATTTGAAATCTAGATCAAATCTATTCAAATTTCAAATCTTCAAGCCATGACTTTAATTAATAAAACATTTCTATTAATTAAAATAGGCTAGTGTTAGGCGCCAACCTCATCCCTATTTATCCTAATATTAGTGAATTTAATAAATCAATAATTTCCTAACTTTTAGGAAACTTATTTAATTTATTTATTCCCAATATTATAAATAGGAATATAATTATAAATAGCATAATCACATTATCTATTTAATAATTATCATCTATATATATATATATATTTGTCCCACAAATCTAAATATCATATATCTGTAGATATTTATTTAAGACAATATTTCCTGTCCCAGACAGTCAATTATGTCTTAAACGGTGTCACCAATGTGACCCACGAATTAACCCTAATTCGTGTCCCGAAATGGCATCTTGATCCTGCTCGTGTGTGACCCAGTAGGCCCCACGTGAAGTTGGCAGCAAGTCATCCCTATGACTTACAAGTCGAGAGCGGACTCTAGCAAGCCATCACGACTACCCAAAACACGTGAGTTATCGTTTAACGCCGAAACGACTTAACCTCAGTACCACCTTGTCAAATTCCCTTTTTGTCCTACGATATTCCGGTAATGGATCAGGCATGGGAAAGTCATCCAAAATCCATACCTCAACTTTCTCGATTCCTTGAGTAAGTCCCAATTTCCAGTGTGGCCACATAATCCTTGGACAGACTCATCGAGGGGCCCAGTAAAATATCTCCCATCTCTATGAGGGACAAAATTCCATCTTGGTCAACCATATTCCTCAGCACGGTAATCAACCAAACTCGTACTTAGCCCTTATGGCTACCCTGCTACGGGTAACGTTAGACTAAGCCAAAGTCTGACAACTACAACGCCGGAATGATGAAGACCTCAGGTCTTGAGGGCATCGTGACAGGTGTACAAGAGAAACTAGCTAATGACTCAAACCATGTAGGATTCTCCGGGTCAGTCCAGCAACTCGTAACCCCTTACGTAATTGCACCATGACTCTCGTACCAGCATCTAGTTCATGCATCCCTATGCACCGAGGTCATGCTGGTCTTAGTTCATTTCAAGTTCCCACACGAATGATCGACCAGGGACAGTTTAGATTAATTATCCTATAATTAATCACGGACTGTTATCACAGTAAACATGCTAATAATGTGACAACCATTAATTTATCTCTATAAATTAATTGATATGTTCACAACATATCTATAAGATGATTGGCCCTAGGGCACAATCTCCATCAAACTCCCACTTGCACTAGGTACAATCATTAATCAAACTGTTCCTAACACTTAGGAACATCCATCAATGTGTCTAATTCCCACTTGACATTACATAGTACTTATGTAAGACCTGTGCCGGGGTTTCCTTTAGAGGATTTGGCAAAATATCCTCGACTGCTATGTTTTCATATCTTGATATCACCATCTCTAGGCGATCTTGTCTGAGTGCTTATCACTGTCGGAACATCAGTGGGGAACTCCTTCCCTAATTGGTGTCTTCCTGTCCCACAGGGTGATAACCAAGTGTACTTCAGACACTTGTTTTACAGTCTGCGTCTCCACGCAACTAACCCATTCTTTGTAGAATCAGTAATCGTACTCTGCTTGGAACCATTCCAACTTTACGATTACTACGTTCAGGGAATACATTTTAACTGCGATCAGTCTTGGTTGGCTTGAATAATGGGCTTTGTGTAACACTTTACACATTAATTCTTCCATAAACCAAGAATTTGTCCTTAGTACTTCATAAGTACTTAAGGACCTTAATGACAGCTTCCCGGGGAACCTCAACAGGGTCACAGCTCGTCATTCATAGGGCAAGGGTCGTATTGAGTCTGGTACGACATGATGGATCCTATTGCCAAAGCATAAGGGATGCCAATCATGTGTCCTTTGCTCATCACGTGTCTCAGGAAACACTGATTCTTGCTAAGGACCAAAACGTGATTCATCGGCATGAATCTCTTCTTGAAATCTCGCATACTGAACTCCTTCAGTATCTTATCCAAGAACGTACTTTTGACTCAATTCAAGAAGTCTCCAAGATCTATCACCATAGATTCTTGTTGCCTACACTTTAGGCCACTTCTTTCCTTCATCGAGAGTGATTTACTCATCTAGGATTCACAATCCTCAAGATAGTAATGTCATTTTCGACTAGCTATATGTCAACGACATATGGCACCAAGAATTCAATTGTGCTCCCACTAACCTTATTGGAAACATAGGACCTATCAAGGTTTTTGAAAGAAGCCAAACCCTTTTGACATCTTTACCCAAAACAATGACCAAAGTTTCTCGATAGGTGGCGGGCTCACCACGCTCCAAGAGCAACACATCCCTGCTCTCAATAACCAAAGATCCCTATCTTTGAAACTGAGAACGTGTTCTATCAGAACTTCGTTGTCCTTATGCTTTAGAGGAGCTTCCACAACACCTTGCGGATCTTCTCTAATTTTCGTCTGCGCTACTCAAGTGTCTTGTGGATCTTGAATTCCTTCAAGATTCATCTTACTCCCACTGTTTCTTTTGGAAACAAAGAATTCCTTTCTAAAAGGTATTCACCTCTGACTTACAAACCCTTTTGTAATCAGGTGGGTAGTTTGTCTTGATTCCCCCTTTGCGTTCTCTTAGGGTATCCCACAAGCACATACTTGAGGGTTTTGAAGACAGTTTATAATCTGCCCTTGGCTTATTATAAACTTTGAAGTCCTCAAAATTGAGACAAAACATTTATGGGACTCTTCCCATACCATATCACATATGGCGTCTCTTAGACGAAATGGTTAAGTGTGAAGTCAGCAGCTTCAAGAACACAACCTTTAGAGGTTGGCAGAAGATCAATTAGACTCATCATAGATCAAACCTTATCTTATAGGGTTTGATACCTTTTCTCAAAACACCATCCACTATGGGGTTTTAGAGAGAGCAAGTTGTGAGACCATCTCACAACTTCTAAGATGATTAAACTATTTCTTGACTCAAATCCATGTTCCCTCGATCAAATCGAGTAACTTGATTTTCTTGTCAAGTTAATTCTCTACTTCTCTTTGAAATCTCTATTTCAAAAGATCTCTTGACTTGTGTTTCAAAAAGTAGCCGTAGATCTAGCCTTTTGAAGCAGTTAGTAAGAGTTTATTCACTTTTAGCTTAACTACTTGTGGGTCCTCATACATCAACTATGTATGTTTCCCAGAAGTCAGACACTCTATCACTGTAGTCAGTAGAGAAATGTCACTTGTCATCTTTCCATTTCAATCAAGACTTGCAAGCATCATATGATTCATAATCATGTGAGCTTTAGAAGTTCATCTATATGAAGCTTCCCAAGGCGCTTCTCGTTTGCATGGCCAAAACGACAATTGCTAAAAGTGTATAGGATTAGATTCACTAATCTTAATCCCCTTATTGTATCAATGTTATAAATATTGTTATTGTTTCTAATTTAAGACATAATGATTTTTTTGCAAATCTCATAAGCAAACAAACATTACTTTATTAAAATAGAAACCAATCCTTCAATGTTTACACATAAAATCTTCCTTATCTCTATAAGGAGAAAATAATGTTCAAAACTTTAAAGAATAACAATAAACTAGCCCTAAGGGGCTATCCAAGCTCTCATGTTCCTTCAGTAGCATTGGCAGCAACCTTTGCTCCATTGTCCACTTCTAGGTCCATATCGCTCATGTCCTCGTTTTCTACTGTTTCTGAAGACCCTGCACATCAAATGTGAGAACCACATATCGTATCCAATACTTTAGTGGTTAAGTAGAAAAAGAAGGTTAACAAAGATACCTGAAGTAGAGGCTTGAACGCACTTCTTCTTCTTTTGATCTTCCCAGTAGTACTTGCACTTTCTCATCGCGTGTCCTGACACTTGACAGAAAGCACAAGATACTTCCTCAGAGGGCTTTGCCTTCTTGGCAGGTGATTGATTAGGGTCGTCCTCTGGCTTGGTCTCACCATCCAGCTCGATTCCCTTCATCTTTTCTTTGCCCTTCAATTTCCTTTCCCTCTTCTGAATCAGGGATGCCTCAACTGACTTGAGCATTCCATGCAACTCAGAAACTGTCTTCTCTGTTCCTCTCCTATAGTAGCTTCTGACGAATGAGTCATAGCTCTTAGGCAGTGAGCACAGGATAATACCTGCGGCAATCTCAGGTTGAACAGGGAATCCCAGCCTTTCAAGATGATCTATGTACCCTCTCATTTGAGTGACATGGTAACCAACAGAATCACCTTCAGCCATTTTGCAAGACATAAGAGCCTTGGTGGTCTCATATCTATCTTGTCTGATTTGATAGCGGAACATTTCATTGAGACGCATAATCATCTCATATGACATCAATGTATCCAAGCCCTCATGCAGCTCTTGAATCATTGTGTCTATCATCAGACAAGAGACCTCCAGCGAGTCGTCGAAGTGCTTCTCATAAGCCCTCCACTCAGCTCCTGGAGCGCCCTTGGCAGGCTCATTAGGGATAGGTTTGTCCAGAACATACATGCTCCTCTCATGGGTGAGAACAATTCTCAGATTACGAAACCAATCGAGGAAGTTCGTTCTGGTCAGCTTATCCTTCTCAAGGATAGGTCGCAGTGAAAAAGTTGAACTACTAGTTGCCATTTGATTCTACAATTTCAAAGATATGAATTTTGATTAGCATAAAAAATGTCCACCATTTTATAAAACCCAGTAAAATTTTATTATTAGTGGCTAAGACCCATATTTCACCAAAATTTACCGTTGCTGAGGGCGATCATGCACCTTTTGGTTATTTAGATAGGTAACTCTTTACCAATCACATCATATGTGACTCTTAGATCTTTATGGGACTGTATCATCATATGATACTTATTATGGCATGTTTATCCCATCTAATGCCTTGAGGTCCAAAACCGTTTTGATAACCCCATTAAGTCACACAATAAAACTTGTGAATGGCTAGACTCAAAACAACGAGGCCGAAGCTTTAACCCCCATATCATCAAGGCCCTACCAAACACGTGTCGCTGAGGGCAATCACCGCATTTAGCATGCCAAGACTTCAACGAGGCGTCGCGTTGAAACTCCCATTCACCCGTGTGTCCTCAAGGTCAAGATAGATACGTGTTGCTGAGGGCGATCACCGCTCTATGATGAACAAGATTTCCACAGGGTGTTTTATTGATGGTATTAAAACTTAAGATTTTCTAAAAGGGTTAAATTTATAAAATTGTTCCGTTTTATAGTTTAATTCTAAAACTCCTTTTAAAATTAAACGAGTCATGCCACATGTTTATTTCCCTATGTATCACATACATATAAACATGTGCATGGATCTTGCATCATATGCAAAATCCCACGCCCGTATCATATACGTTGTTGTAGCGTTTAATATTAATAGCATGTTAAAATCGCGTCCTAAACATACATCTAGCGCTTTGCATCACATACAATGCTAAAATGTAATACAGACATATATCGTGTTTAGATATGGCCCACCTATCCTAACAATTCTCCCAAGCCAATGAGAGAATTTTTCTAAAAAGAAACGTAAAATTACAAGAGAGTAAACCCAGTTACATTGAGGTATAAACTGAAAAGTAAAATTACATCGGATAGAGGGAGACGACACGCAGGCCGTATACACCAAAAACCTAGAGCCATATCCAACACCACACAATTACATATATGAACCATTCATACAATTATGTCAAACACGATATATCAAACACACATATCAAAACCGATTTCGTATTGTGTTTAATTAGGATTGTGCAATTTTAACATGCCCTTTTCTTGAATTTAGGCCCATTATCAATAATTATAAAATTCAAGAATCATATTCAAGAATTTAATTATTGATCTGAAAACTTTATAAAATTCATAATTTTAATAAATTTTCAGCCACCCTTTTATAATTATAATTAAAACAATTTTAACTATGATCATAAGGAATTTCGACTTTTGCCTAATATTTCAAGAAAAATTTCAAATCAATCATATTGATTTCTTTATGTATCACATACATAAAATTTGCACCTTTTGCGTTAGTTCCAAAACTTTTGGTGGATCTTTTCGTAAAACAACAACAAGCATGCCAATTGAAAAGTGGTAAAAACATACATTACACATCACATGTATAATCACCAAAACTAATACAGATCCAAGAATAGCGTGGCTCTGATACCACTGTTGGGAAATCGCCATGCACACAACGCAGCGGAAACGGATATAAAATAAAATTTTTAAACCAAACATAAGCACATAGCGATTTCTTTCCCAATAGATCCGCTATATGGATCTGTATCAGTATAAGGACAAGAATTAACCCAAATCGATCGGCTGTTCTTTGTGTTTACGAATATCTGGAGTCCACTCCGAGTGTGCTCCCTCCGCCGGTGATCCACACGAATAGTTTGGTAGATGCCTAGGTGCTAGCCTCTTCCACTTCTCCAAGTGAACCGGGAGCCTTATCTACGGTGTTCTTGGATTCAAGAACACTTCTCAAACTCCAAGACTAGATGGCGCTTATGATCAAGAATCTTATTCTTGATCTCACACAACCTTGACACACAAAACCCTAAAACACTTTTAGGTTTATGCGCCACTTTCTCTCTCTAGAAACTAGGGTTGTGGTTTCTCTCTCTCACTTCACCAAAAGCCAAAATCGAATTTTGGTCTTGTGAAGTAGCTAAGGAAAGTCGAAATTCTCAAGGGTCATGAGGCATAGAGTGAAAGTCGACTTTAGCTAGTATATATATATAGGGTTTGAGGCATTGATAATTATAATTAGGGTTTCCCAAAATTATATGATTATCAAATTATTAAATTATGAGATTACACTAAAATCATAATTTTAGGACTTGAATTCCTAATTATAATATTACTTTAATATTATAATTTGGATCCAAATGCAATCTTGGAGAATCAATTTGGAAGATCAAATCTTCCCAAGAGATGCTCTCCCATGAGCCAAGTCCAAGGGAGTTTTGTTGGAATTTAACAAACTAAAATAACAAACCTACCTATTAGGTAGTTATAACTAATTTGTTATTTTCCAACAATATTGATTTAAGATATTACCATAATATCTTAAGTCAATCTTTTAAACTTGAATTTT
>QANZ01050012.1:18936-37073 GCA_003254925.1 Chamaecrista fasciculata | reverse complement strand
AAGAAGTGAAGGAGGCTAGCACCTAGGCATCTGCCAAACTGCTCGTGTGGATTACTGGTAGAGGAAGGACACTCTGTGGACTTCTCAAATTCGCGAATACGACAAGTCACCGATCAAAACTAGGTAAACATCTTTCCTAAAACTGGTATAAACATAGTTAGTGGATCCTGGAAGGAATCACAGAGTTGGCTTTTAGTTTTAATTACGTTTTAGTCCAAAATTTTTAAATTTTCTTCCGCTGCGCTCCCTCTGTGATTTCCCAACAGGTTACTCCTACTTCATTAAGTTCACTGACGACTTCAGTAGATATGGGTATGTCTACCTGATGAAGCATAAGTCATAGTCTTTTGAGATGTTCAAAAGATTTCAGAATGAAGTTGAGAACCAGCTTGACAAGAAAATCAAGATCCTACGATCTGATCGAGGAGGCGAGTATTTGAGTGAAGATTTCATTGATCATCTTAGTAGTTGTGGGATAGTCTCACAGCTTACTCCACCTGGAACACCACAGTGGAATGGTGTGTCTGAGAGGAGGAATCGAACTCTATTAGATATGGTTCGATCTATGATGAGTCAAACTGATCTTCCGCCATCCTTTTGGGGGTACGCTCTAGAAGCTGCCACTTTCACACTTAACCGTGTTCCGTCCAAGGCTGTTGAGAAGACACCATATGAGATATGGAATGGGAGGAGTCCCATTATGTCTTACCTCAAGGTTTGGGGATGTGAGGTTTACGTTTAGCAGCAAGCTAACGATAAACTGTCACCCAAATCCCTCAAGTGTCTGTTTGTAGGATACCCCAAGGAAACAAGGGGATAATATGTCTACTGCCCAGCTGACAACAAAGTGTTTGTAGTCAGGAGTGGATACTTCTTGGAGAAGAATCTAGTTCCCAAAAGAAACAGTGGGAGTAAGATAGAGCTTGAAGAAGCTCCACAAGACATGCAGAGGCGCAGACGGAAACTGGAGAAGTTCCACAAGACGTTGTGGAAGCTGCTCCACAAACACAAGGACCACGAAGGTCTGATAGAACACGTTTTCAGCCAGAGAGATATTACGGATTTCTCGTGACCGAAAACATGGATGTGTTGCTCACAGAGCGTGGTGAACCCACCACCTATCAAGAGGACATCGTAGATCCCAACTCAGAGAAATGGGTTGAAGCCATGAAGGCTGAAATGCAATCTATGTACGACAACAAGGTGTGGACCTTGGTCGCTCCACCCGAAGGGGTAAAACCCGTAGGGTGCAAGTGGGTTTTCAAGGAGAAAACAAACATGGATTGCAACGTCAACGTCTTCAAGGCGAGGCTGGTTGCGAAGGGATTTACGCAACGTCATGGTATAGACTATGACGAAACGTTTTCGCCTGTTGCAATGGCCAAGTCCATTAGGATCCTCCTTGCCATAGCCGCATATTATGACTATGAGATATGGCAAATGGATGTCAAAACAGCGTTCCTTAACGGAAGGCTGCCCGAGGATGTGTATATGATACAACCTAATGGGTTTGTATTTCCTGAGGCACCAGACATGGTGTGCAAGCTTCAGAGATCCATTTATTGATTGAAGCAAGCATCCAGGAGTTGGAATCACCGTTTTGACGAAGTAGTCAAAGAGTTTGGCTTCTTGCAAAACCCTGACGAACCTTGTGTTTACAAGAAGGTTAGTGGGAGTACTATAGTATTCTTGGTACTGTATGTCGATGACATACTACTCATTGGAAACGATGTTCCAACCTTAGAGATTATAAAATCCTGGTTAGGAAAATCTTTTTCAATGAAGGACTTGGGAGAAGCTGCCTACATTTTAGGCATTAAGATCTATAGGGATAAATCTAGGAGGCTTCTCGGATTGAGTCAGAGTACATACTTGGATAAGGTATTGAAGAGGTTCAATATGCAAGATTCCAGGAAGGGATTCGTCCCAATGAATCATGGACTGACCTTGACCAAGAAATAGTGTCTGAAGACACTTGTTGAGCGAGGGCGCTTGAGTGGAATTCCATATGCCTCGACCATAGGATCCATCATGTATGTAATGTTATGTACTCGACCAGATGTGTCGTTTGCCCTAAGTATGACGAGCCGATTCCAACAAGACCCTGGTGAGGATCACTGGATCGCTGTCAAGAATATCCTTAAGTACTTGAGAAGGACTAAGGATGAGTTCTTGGTGTACGGCGGAACAGATGAGGAGCTATGTGTAAGCGGTTACACAGATGCTAGTTTCCAAACCGACCAAGATGACTTTAAATCGCAGTCAGGATATGTGTTTCTCCTGAACGGCGGCAGCGTGAGTTGGAAGAGTTCCAAGCAGAGCACGATTGCCGATTCTACAACGGAGTCCGAGTATATTGCAGCATTGGATGCGGCAAAGGAGGCTGTGTGGATTAGAAAGTTCATCTCCGAGCTTGGGGTGGTTCCGACCATTTCTGATCTCGTAACCCTGTATTGTGACAATAGTGGCGCTATTGCACAAGCCAAGGAGCCACGGTCTCACCAGAGGACCAAACATATACTCAGACATTTTCACCTTGTCAGGGAGATGATTGACAGAGGTGATGTGAAGATATGCAAAGTAGCAGGCGAGGACAACGTTGCTGATCCTCTGACGAAACCTCTTGCAAGGGTTATACATGAGCGACATGTATCGTCGATGGGGATTAGACACATTGATCAGTGAACCTAGAGTAGGAAGAGTTAGATTAATGATTGTACCCTAGTGCAAGTGGGAGTCTGTTGGAGATTGTGCCCTAGGGCCAATCGTTTTATGTAAATATGTTGTGAACATATTATTAATTTATGGAAGATAAATTAATGTGTTATCATGTTATTAGCATGTTTACTATGATAACGTCCATGATTAATTATGAGATAATTAATCTAAATTTGTTCCTGGTCGATTGTTTTTGTGGGAACAAAAATGAACTAAGACCAGCATGACCTCGGTGCATGAGATGCATGCACTAGATGCTGGGACGAGAGTCATGGTGCAATTACGTAAGGTGGTTACGAGTTGCTGGACCGACCCGGAGAGTCCTGCATGGGTTTAGTCATCAGCTTGCCTCTCCTTGAACGCCTGTAGCGATGCCTTAGACCTGAGGTCATCATTATTCCGGCGTTGCAGTTGTCAAACTTTGGCTCAGTCTAACGCTGCCCGTAACAGGGTAGCTATAAGGGCTAAGTACGGGTTTGGTTGATTGCCGTCCTGAGGAATGTGGATTGGCCAAAATGGGATTTTGTCCCTCATTAGATGAGAGATATCTAACTGGCGCCCTCGATGAGTCTGTCCAGGTAAAAGAGTGGCCACTCAAGAATTGGAACTTACACAGGGAATCGAGAAAGTTGTGGTTTGGATTATGTATGACTTTCCTGTGCCTAGTCCATGACCAAGATATCGTAGGACAATAGGATCTCTGACACGGATGTACTGAGGTTAAGTCGTTTTAGTAAAAACGATAACTCACGTGTTTTGGGTAGTTGTGATGGCTTGCTAGAGTCCGCTCACGACATGTAGGTCATGGGGATGGCCTGCTGCCAACTTCACGTGGGGCCTGCTGGGTCACACACGAGCAGGAACAGAACACCATTTAAAAGGGACAAGAATTAAGGTTAATTCGAGGGTCACTCAGGTGGCACGATTTAAGACACAGAGGAAATGTCTGGGACATTAGGTCTTGTCTTAATTGATCTACAAATGTGTAATATTTAGATTTGTGGGACAAATTTAAATATAATAATTGTTTAATAATTAAAGGGGATTAATTATTTACAATTAAAATATTGGGAAAATAATTCAGATAATGTTCCTAAGAGTTAGGAAATTATTGAATTATAAAATTCCCAATAATTAAGATGAGGGTGGCGCCTCTTTTAGGTTATTTGGATAAATAAAATAGTTTTATTAATTCAAATAATAAGTTTGAATTCAAAAGATTTGGTGGAGATTTCAAAAGATTTGAATTCAAACAAATTTGGTGAAGATCTCCTCTCAGAATCTTTGGTAAATCATAAATTAAGGAAAATTTTTTATTTATAAAATTCCAAGGAAAAGGGAAAGGGAGATGGTGCCTTCTTGTGGGTCCCAATGAGAGATTTGATCTCTCATTTGATTCTCCAAGATTGCAGTTTGAATTTAAATTAAAATATTAAGGTAATATTTTAATTATAAATTCAAGTCCTAAAATAATTATATTATCAGAATATCTTGATTTTAGGAATAATTAAATCACCAAATTTTAGTCTATAAATATAAGGCAAGTTGACTTGCCCATATGCCTGACAAGCAATTATACAACCCTAGTTTTGATTTTCTTCCTCCTAGAAGAGAGAGAGAAAATTGCACCTTTGCACCCAAGAGAGAGAAAATCGACTTTTCTCTAAGAGTTAGGGAAAAATCGATCAAGCTCCATAATTAGGGTTTGTGAGAGAAGAATAGGCAAGAAGGAGTTCTTGTGGGGGGATTCCTCTAAGCGCCACCTCAATTGCTGTTTCAAGAAGGAGTTCTTGAGTTCAGAGGTCTGTAGATTGGTCCCTAGTTCTTTTGGAGAAAAGAACTGAAGGCTAGCACCTCGGTGTTCAAAGAAACTGTTCGTGTGGATTACTAGTAGAGGGAGAACGCTGGGAGTTGGCTCCTTGGACTCGCCTTGTTCAACCATCAAATTGAAACTCGTGAGGTATACCACTATCTAAAAGTTTTAAATTCTGCTAGCGGATTCGTTCGGGAATTCTAGGACATAGGCGTTTATTTTTATCGTTTTAATTTTGCATCCGCTGCTTTAGGCGCCTAGGATTCCCAACAGTTTTGTTCTATAGAAGTAGTCTCGCATAATAAGACGATAAAGTGGATATTTTTTTGCAAGCGTACCTTTTTGCGTGATCCCTTCGTCATCAATGAATGATCCAATGGGTTGATCCAAGTCTTTGATTGTTATTCCTTTGCGCTTCGGATCAAGCACCTCGTCTATGCCTATGAAGTCCACATGAATCCTTTCGGTTGTGTTCTTGCACACGGCATCTACATCATGGAGTCATTCTTCAATACTTAGGTATTCAGCACATATGCCTAAGTTCTTGCACAAACACAAGGAGGCTAGGGTCCTTGGCTTGTAACTGTCTAGGAGTAGGCAATCAAAGTCTGCTGCTCCTATCTCCTTGTCTGCAAAATTAGAACCACTATAGCATGGGGCTATAGCTGGGTTATTTTTGTGGCGCACAGGCTGCCACACAGCCTTGCGCTTGGAAATATTTTCTTTAGGTGCTGGTTTCTCTTTTACCTTGGAAGTTACAAGGTCTTCGTCCTCTTCCTCGAAGAGTGAACTAATGTTCATGTTTTGAAGGTCTGTTTCTGGTATATGCAAGTCATGATCACGAGGTTCTAACTTTAAAAGAGTTTCAAATTCGATAAAAGTGGTCCTTTGATCTCAAAATCCGTTTGGATTTGAGGGAACAAATTTCTTTGAACCTCATATTGTTCGTTAGACTGGGATGCTTCTCTTATAGATCTTCTCGGTCTAAGTTGTCCATTATTTGACCTTGATTTTGGCGAACTTCTTCGCGTTCTTGATTATCTAACCTACGGTTGTTGCCTAAGTTTTCCATATCTATATTTTTCTTACTTTTTCTAAGGGATCAAAGTGTTTTATATAACTTCTGCATCTAGGGGAACTAAAGGTTCTAAAGGTCTCCTATGCTGGAAATTATAGAGTGAAGCGCAGCGGAAAAAAAGGTAAAATTAAAATTTTTGCAAAACCCTATAATTTCCTTCCAGGATCTACTAAATGTGTTTATACTAGAAAATGAAAGATGTATACCTAATCAGACGGTAGCTTTGAGACTTGCGAATCTGAGAAGTCGACAACAACGCATGTTCTTCCTCTGCCGGTGATCCACACGAACAGTTTGGTAGATACCCAGGTGCTAGCCTCCAATCTCTTCTCCAAGAGAATTCGGGAACCAATCTACAATCTTGAAATTCAAGAACACTTCTTGAATCCCCAAGAATATGTGGCGCACAAACTCACACACAAACCCCAAACCTTTTAGGGTTTAGTCGAACCTTTCTCTCTCTAGAAAAATAGTCGACTTTCTCTCTCTCTTAGAAGTAGTCGACTTTCTCTCTAAATTAGGTCTAAGTCGAAATTCTCTTTTTACTTGCTCAAGTGTGTAAGTCGACTTATGTGTGTAGCTTATATATATATATATATATATATTCTCATTCCTAAAATTAGGGAATTCCCAAATCTAATTAGGGAATCCCTAAAATGTTAAATATAATAATTTTGTTAATTTTATATTTAGGGAATCACAAATCTTGATTTATAATATTACATTAATAGTATAATCCAAGATTAATAGGCAATCCTAATTTAGATTTCAAGATCAAATCTTGAAACTAAATCTTGAATGCTCAAACCCTATTGGTTGGAATGAGTTATGAGAAATTGAATTCTTAATTAAAATATTACTTTAATATTCTAACCTAGAATTCGAATTGCATATTTGAAATTCAAAATGTATGATCAAATCTTGCACTTGATCTTCAAGTCATGCGCCAACCTCCATATATATATATAGGAATTTAATAATTAAAATAACAATCCTAACTCTTAGGAAGTTATAACCAACTTATTAATTTCCTTAACAAATTGAATTAAAGTATTACCCTAATATCTTAATTCAAATTTGAATCTTGAATTCAAATTTAAATCTTGAATCTAATTAACTAAACAATTTTATTAATTAAACCAGAGTGAGGCGCCACCCTCTCTCTCTTGTTATCCAATATTAAAGAATTTAATAAATCAATAATCCCCTAACTTTTAGGAAGCTTATTCAATTTATTATTCCCTAATTTTTTAAACAAGAATTCAATTGTAAATAGATTAATCAAATTAACTATTTAACAATTAATATATTTAAACTTGTCTAACAAATTTAAATATCACAAATGTAGATATTATTTAAGACAAGACTTCATGTCCTAAGACATTCAACTATGTCTTAAATTGTGTCACTTAGGTGACTCACGAATTAAACCCTGATTCGTGTCCCATTACAGTATCTTGATCCTCCTCATGTGTGACCCAAGTGAGTTATTGCTTTAACATAAACGACGTAACCTTAGTACCATCTTGTCATAATCCCGATTGTCACACAATATTTTGGTCATGGATAAGGCATGGGAAAATCATCCTTGTAATCCAAACCATAACTTTCTCGATTCCTTGAGTTAGTCCCATTTCCCTGTGTGGCCACACATTCCTTAGACAAACTCATCGAGGGGCCCAGTTAAATATCTCTCATGTTAATGAGGGACAAAATTCCTTCTTGGTCAACCACTTTGCTCAGCACGGTAAACAACCAACCCGTACCTAGCCTATATGGCTACCCTGTTACGGGCAACGTTGGACTAGGCCAAAGTTCGACATCTACAACGCCGGAATAATGAAGACCTCAGATCTAAGGGCATCGTGACAGGTGTACAGGAGAGGCTAGCTCATGATTAAAACCCATGCAGGACTCTCCGGGTCGGTCCAACAACTTGTAACCCCTTACATAATTGCACCATGACTCTCGTCAAGCATCTCATGCGTGTATCTCCATACACCGAAGTCATGCTGGTCTTAGTTCATTCACATTCCCACATGAATAATCGACCAGGGATAGTTTAGAGTAATTATCACATAATTAATCAAATAGTATGTTCAAACATATAAAATGATTGGCCCTAGGGCACAATCTCCATCATCCTAGGCATATACTAGAAAGATAATTAATAAAAAAAATAAAACAAAAAATAAAATTAAAATTTAACTACACTTAAACAAATTAAACAAATAAAAAAAAATCAAAACAAAATAGACTCAAAATAAAAATAAGGACTCTAAAACAAAAACAAGACTCAAAAATAAAGACTCGAACAAATAATAAAAAGACTAAAAAAAAGACTAAAACAAAGGATAGGTCGCAGTGAAAACCAATCGAGGAAGTTTGTTCTGGTCAGCTTATCCTTCTCAAGGATAGGTCGCAGTGAAAACGATGAACTATTATTTGCCATATTTGATTCTACAATTTTAAGATATGAAAAATTTATTAGCAGATAAAATACTTCCACTATTTTATAAAACTCAGTGAAATTTATTTTTAGTGGCTAAGATCCATATTTCACCAAAATTTACCGTCGCAGAGGCGATCATGCACCTTTTGGTTATTTAGGTAGGTAACTCTTACCAATCACATCTCATGTGACTCTTAGATCCTTATGGGACTGTATCATCTTATGATACTTATTATGACATGTTTATCCCATCTAATGCCTTGAGGTCCAAAACCGTTTTGATAACCCCATTAAGTCACACGGTAAAACATGTGAATGGCTAAATTCAAGATAACGAGGCGGAGGCCCAACCCTATATCATCAAGGCCCAACAACCATACGTGTCGCGGAGGCGATCACCATATCCAAAGAACCAAGATTTCAGTAGGCGTTATATTGAAAATCCCATTCACCCGTGTCTCCTCAAGGTCAAGGCAGATACGTGTCGTGGAGGCGATCACCGCTCCACGATGAACAAGATTTTGACAGGGTGTTTTAGCGATGGCATTACGACTTAAGATTTTCTAAAAGAGTTTGATTTTATTTAAAATATTCCGATTTGGTTGTTTAATTCTTAAACTCTTTTAAAATTAAACGAGTCATGCCACATGTTTATTTCCCCATGTATCTCATACATATAAACATGTGTCTGGATTTTGTATCTCATACAAATCCCACGCTCGTATCGTATACGTGGCTATAGCGTATTGTTTGATTTAAGCATGTTAAAATCGCACCCTAGGCATACATCTAGCGCATCTCATACATCTAAATGCAATGCAGCACACCGTGTTTAGATATGGATCATCTACCCTAGAATTCTCCCAAGCCAATGAGAGAACTTTTCTAAAAAGAAAAATAAAATTACACGTGAATAAACCCCAGTTGCATTGAGGTATAAACAGAAATTAAAATTACATAAGAGTAGAGGGAGACGACACGCAGGCCGTATTTACCGAAATAAACCTCCTAGAGCCATATCCAACACCACACATTCAAATATGAACAATTCATATAAATATGTCAAACACGGTAAATAAACACACATATTTAAAACTCTTTTAAAATTGTGTTTAATTTAGGGTTGTGCAATTTTAACATGCCTTTCTTGAAATTCAGGCCTATTATCAATAATTATAAAATTCAAGAATCTCATTCAAGAATTTCGAATTATTGATCCAAAATTTATAAAATTCCAAATTTTAATAAATTTAAACCATCTTTATAATAATATAATTAAAACACTTTTAATTATAATTATATATAAAGATTTCGACTTAGGCCTTATTATTCAAGAAAATTATCTAAATCAATCTCATTGATTTATTTATGTATCTCATACATAATTTTGCACTTAGATTATAAAAATCGACTTTAAGCCAAAATTGTTCGGTGAATTTTGTAAAACTAAAACTGTGATTGAAAGCGGTAAACACACAAACTTCATACATCTCATGTACAAACAAATAGTTTTAAATCCAAGACTAGTGTGGCTCTGATACCACTGTTGGGAATTCAAGGGCGCCTAAGGCAGCGGAAGCAAGTAAAAACTGTAAATAAAAAAAAAAACTTAAACGCCCAGGTCCAAGAATTCCCGAACGGATCCGCTAGCTGAATTTAAAACTTTTGGTTAAGTGGTATACCTCACGAGTTTCAATCGTTTAGTTGAACGGGGCGTTTCCAAGAAGTCCACGTGACGCGTCCTTCCTCCGTCGGTAATCCACACGAACAGTTTGGAGATGCCTAGGTGCAAGCCTCCTTCACTTCTCAAGTGAATCCGGAACCTTTTATCTACGGGTGTTCTTTTAATTCAAGAACTCTTCTTGAATTATCAAGAACTTGTTTGGCGCCTTGATCAAGAACTCTTCTTGATCCTACACAACCTTATCACACAATACTAACTCTTAATATTGTGTGCCACTTTCTCTCTCTAGGAAAGCAAGATTGCGTTTTCTTTCTCTTCTCACCAAAAGGGAAAAATCGAATTTTTCCTTCTAAGAAGAACTAGGCTAAGTCGACTTTTCTATGTGCATGAGGCTCTCACCCTTTTGTGATTTCACTCTCAAGAATCCAATTCTTGTGTGTTATCTCTCACTTATCAAAGAATCCAATTCTTCTCTAAGTCTATGGCTAAAGTCGACTTTGGCTTATATTTATAGGGTTTGGGGACTTTGATAATTATAATTTTAGGAAAGCCTAAAATCATATAATTATCAAACCATAAGATTATGATATCTTAATATCACAATTTTAGGACTTGATTTCCAATTTAAAATATTACCTTAATATTAAAATTGGAATCAAAATGCAATCTTGGAGAATCAATTTGGAAGATCAAATCTTCCCAAATCTCTCTCTCCCTCCATGCGCCATTCCCCTTTTATTTTCTTGTTGAATTTAATAAATTAAAATAACTAACTAACTAGTAGGAAGTTATAACTAATTTATTTTCCAACAATATTGAATTAAAGAATTGCCACAATATCTTTAAATCAATCTCACCAAGTCTCAAACTCTAGTTTATTGATTTAAAATATTACATTAATATTTAAATCCAATAGACCTAGAATTTCGACTTGCCCCTATAATTATGAATTAAAATATTTTTTAATATATTTAATTCATCCATTTGAAATCTAGATCAAATCTCATTTGAATTTAAAATTTCAAATTTCAAGCCATGACTTTAATTAATAAAACAATTTTATTAATTAAATTCCTTATAAAACATGAGGTGCCAACCTCATCCTATCTAGGCCTAATATTAGTGAATTTAATAAATTAATAATTTCCTAACTCTTAGGAACATTTTTCAATTCATAATTCCCCTAATATTGTAAATAGGAATATAATTGTAAATAGCCTAATCCANAGTTATGTCTTAAACGGTGTCACAAATGTGACCCACGAATTAGTTTTAACTCGTGTCCCAGCTTGGCATCTGGTTCCTGCTCGTGTGTGACCCAGCAGGCCCCACGTGAAGTTGGCAGTAAGTCATCTCATGACTCACAAGTTGAGAGCGGACTCTAGCAAGCCATCACGACTACCCAAAACACGTGAGTTATCGTTTTAACCCCCTAAACGACTTAACCTTAGTACGATCATGTGCAGATCCCTTTTTGTCCTACGATATTTCGGTAAGGATTAGGCATGGGAAAGTCATCCAAAATCCAAACGTCAACTTTCTCGATCTCCTGAGTAAGTCCCAATATCCAGTGTGGCCACACATTCCCTTGGACAGACTCGTCGAGGGGCCCAGTTAAATATCTCCCATCTCTATGAGGGACAAAATTCCATCTTGGTCAACCACATTCCTCAGCCCGACAATCAACCAAACCCGTACTCAGCCCTTATGGCTACCCTGTTACGGATAACGTTAGACTAAGCCAAAGCTTGACAACTGTAATGCCGGAATAATCAAGACCTCAGGTCTAAGGGCATCATGACAGATTGTACAGGAGAGACCAGCTAATGACTGAACCCATGCAGAACTCTCCGGGTCGGTCCAGCAACTTGTAACTCTTACATAATTGCACCATGACTCTCGTCCCAGCATCTAGTGCGTGCATCTCCATGCACCGAGGTCATGCTGGTCTTAGATCGATTCAAGCTCCCACTCGAATGAGCGACCAGGGACTGTTTAGATTAACTATCTCATAATTAATCATGGATTGCTATCATAGTAAACATGCTAATAATATGATAACCATTAATTTATCTCCATAAATTAATTGATATGTTCCCAACATATCTAAAGGATGAATGACCCTAGGGCACAATCTCCATCAGAATCAACCATTAAGTAGCACCTATTTATAAAGTACAATAAATAAACGCTAATTAACTCATTTTATCCACTTTATTCCACCATACCTTAATGTTGTCCTTAGCATATTAATTGGTCTAATTCTAATATATTATTATTATAAACACACCAAAAGAAGGCCAAATAACTTGTTCACGTTTGGGCTGATCAATATACATATATATATGTTTAATATAAACCATTTGATTTAGTTAATTGTGTGAGAATAAATTAATTTATAGTTATTTTGGTTCTATTAAATTTGATTTAATTAGATTAATTGGAATCAGTTTAAATACCTATAATAGATACAAATTACAATTTTTTCCCTAGTAATTAGCTAGACAAAAGGATTTATTATATGTACTTATCACAAGACCTACTCTTGTGTTCTTATGGAGACTTGGGTTGATGCTGGCAGAGCTCAGGGTCTGAGAAGGAGATTGGGTTTTCATAACTGGCATGTGGTTCGTGGGTCTGGATTTGCTGGTGGGATTTGGGTGTTTTGGAATGATGATATTGTTAAAGTTTCTATTCTTGAAGATGACTTTCAATTTTGTCAAGTGAAGATTTGCTATGGTAGAGAGAAGTGGGTTTCAACCTTTGTCTATGCTAGTCCTAATGAAGATCAGAGAAGATTGTTGTGGGAGAGGCTTGAAGGATTCAGTCATGTGATTAGCTGTGAATGGATGGTGATTGGTGATTTTAATTATTTCAGGAATGCTTCTGAAAAATGAGGGGGGAGCTAAAGTTAATTTGAGAAGGTGTAATTTGTTTGGTAGAAGAATTAATGATTGTGGTTTTTTTTAAATTGATTTTTGTTGGTCCTAAGTTTACTCGGAAGGGCCCTGTGGTGGGAGAGTATGATAGAATCTTTGAAAAGTTAGATAGGGGTCTTTGTAATGATGCTTGAAGATTAAGCTTTCAGGAGGGGGTGTGTAAAATCTTGCCTAGAGTTGGGACTTCTAACCATAACCCTTTACTTCTTTGTGTGGATGGCATTAAAAAGTTTAGGGGTGAGAGACCCTTTCGCTTTGAGAATATGTGGTTGAAGCATGAAGGCTTTAGTGAAGTCATTAAGGAGACATGAAATAGGGGGAAGAAGGCTAATGAGGCTATGTGTGATCTTGTTGGGGATCTTAAGGAGTGGAACTGGAAGGTTTTTGGAAGACTGCAGGGTAGGAAGAGGAATATTTCTAGAAGACTTGATGGAATTCAAAGAAAGGTTCCAAAAGACAAAGTTGAAGCTACTTAACTTTGTAAGCTGGAGAGGGATTTGCAGAGGGAGTTGGATCTTATTCTTTCCCAGGAAGAAGTTCATTGGCATCAAAAATCTAGATCTGAATGGATTAGAGATAGGGATCAGAATACTAAATATTATCATCTTAAAACTATTACTAGAAGAAGAAGAAATAAGGTGGCGATGATTAAAAATGGGAATGATGTCTGGGTGGAAGTCTGCGATGAGATTAAGAAGCTTGTTATTGACTTCTTTAGAAAGTTGTTTTCGACTTTTGGGTCTGGTGGTGATTATGATGAAGTGGTGAAAGGTTTTGATCAGCTCTCTAATGATGATCAGGCTATGCTTTTGGCCCCTATATCTGATGTTGAAATTAAAGATGCTATTTTTCATATTGGGGCTAATAAGGCTTCTGGAGAAGATGGTTTTTCATATATGTTCTTTCATAATTATTGGGAGGTTCTTGGTCCTAATTTTTGTACCCTTATAAAGGAGGTTTTTGATCTGAGCCAAATTAACAAAACTATTTTGGTTCTTATACCTAAGGTGGAGAGTCCTGAGTTGCTTTCTTAGTTTAGACCGGTTTCCCTTTGTAATGTTGTTTATAAAGGGGTGTCTAACACTACTAGAAAACTTGTGATTAGCAATGGAAATTAGAAACATAAATAAATTTTGTTGCTAAATTATTGATTTAGAAACAAAATTAGCAACTTCATATAAATGTGTTCCTTTTCTTGGATGCATTTCGATAGGTAGCAACAAATATCAATAAGGCATTTCTAATTTTGTTTCAAAAAACATGAAAAAGAAAAAATAATTAATTTTTTTTTTTAAAAAAATTAAGTTCCCACCAAGGCTAAAAAATATTGGCGCCTCCCCTAAATTGTTCTGCACTAACGCGCGCGAAGCCAAAGGTTAGGGTTTTCTCTTTTGGTGTTCATCAAAAAACCAAGGTGGGTGAAATTTTACTAGGAAAAAAATGCCGCCACATATTCCCTGTAAATTTTTAGTTTCCTCTTTTTTATTCCTTCATTTTCTCTAATGGATCAAAACCTTTTTGGTTGCCACTTTCTCTATCCCCTCTCAGAAACTGATCGAAACACATTCACTTTCTCTAACGTACGACACTGCTACTGAACGCCGTCGCCGGTGAACACCTCTGCCGATGAACTTCTTCTCAGATTCTATTTGGCCCTACACATACACATCTCTTGCCCTCTCAATCTATTCCATTTAGGTATTTCCTTCTCTTATATTTCATTTTGTTACAGGTCCTGTTACTGTCTCTGGCTAGCTTGTAAGGGTCTATTTTGTTTTTTCTCAATGTTTAGTTATATTGATGGTGAAATCATCCCTTGCTTTAAATAATTTCTCGTTGAAAGGATTTGTCATAGAAGGATTAAATACCTTTTTGAAATTATTTAGTGATAATTCCTAAACCATTCTCTTTCTGTCTTACTACATTTTGACCTTTGGATTTCAATAAGTTAACATGTTTGATGTTTCATATATTTAGATAAATAGGATATTTCTTTTTTTGTTGTTTCCTTGTCATAATTAGATGATTAAGGTGATTCTGTTGTTTCCTTTGCAATTTATTTTGTGCTAACAATAATTCCTCTTGCATTTGCATTGACATGGTTCAAACTCTTGCATTCTCTTGGTTGTATTCTGTGTTCTTTGGTTAGTACTTATAATTAGACTTGTGTGTGAAAATGACTATGCAAGAGAGATCTTCCTTGGGAGTCCAATACCAACTCTGTTTAAAATAGCGCCATTGTGAAGCTTGTTTGAACTTTCTGTTTGAGCTACATCTGCAAAATGAAGCTTGTTTTTTTATACCACCAAAGTGAAGCTTGTTAAAATACACAACTATCTAGTGGCTAATAACTAATAGTAATTAATGATCAATAAAATAAGAACCTAGCTAGTCCCTAAAGTGGACATGAGCTGTCTTCACATATAAACTTTTGCAGAAAAGACTGTCAAATTCTCAAGTATCCTCATCAATTGTACTAGCTAGTTTCGGTCCACTAAAATCTAGGCAAAAAAATAAAAAGAAAAGGAACTTTCTCTTTTGATTATTTCTTTCTCCATTCTAGAGAGAGTAAATATAATATTAAGATATATATATAGCTGTCTAATACTTGCTTTTATTCAGTTCAAAAAAAAAAAATACTTGCTTTTATTTAACTAAACACACGCATGCATAATGCTGGCTACTAGAATTAGCATAGGCGTTGATGTTTGTATGACAAATGAAAGAGATTTTTATTTCAATCTCCCAGAGGTTCAGAAGGCTCTCCATGCGAACGTTACCAATCTACCTTACCCATGGTCTGTTTGTAATCCTGGGTATGTATGTAGCTTAGCATTTTCACCATATATCACATATCTGAATTTTCAAATTAATTTTGTCAATTTGAGTCAATTTGAGTCTTCTTTGTGAACCACATGTACCTTGTTTATCCAATGATTTTAACAAGTTAATAGATATGCTATATATATATATAACATAGTATAATATTATTATATATACAATGTGTATGTTTTTACTACTTTAAAATATCTTTTACATGTGATTTTTTCTAATGTACTCTAGGTGTATAGAGCCTTCACATGATTTTTATTTGTGCAACTACATATATAACTACGATTTTTTTGACCCCTTGTGAATCCTTTTGGTACTAGCCATGTAATCTTCCAGTTTTTAAAATATATCTGAATACTTGTTTGCGTGCATCTAATGCTGTCACTTTATCATGTGTTATGCAGCTAATAGAGGAAGGAGTTACTGTCATTTCTGATTTCACCTTTTCTTTTCCCCTATATCCAATCAAAAGAGGTGTGTTTTCTCTTCTCTTCACTTTGTTCTCAATATTACTAGATACTTGTGAGTTGTTAATTGATGATATGTGGTTTTGGGGTTTTGGATGATCATAGTGTCTTTGGCCCTTAATTAAATAATCCTTGTAGGATAAGTTTTTAAATGTTTATAAGTATCACAATGCTATAAAATTTGTTTTAAGGATTTAAGTTATGATGATTTCAGGTATCTTTCCACTGTCATTCATTTTGCTTCATTTATCTAATTCAATAAGAATCATTATTTTCAACAATTTATCCTTGCAAAATATTTTTTAACATATTATAATTTATTTGAAAGTTCTATGACAAACATCTATCACACTTGTCTAAATGCTGTTTTGTACATTGTTATGTAGTTTTCCACCACTTTTTCAAATGTGTTGGACAAGGGCTATTTAAGTGACCCCTGTTTTGAAATATTTTTTTTATGGTGTATCTAAGATGAATTCTTTTAGAGTTGATCGAGTTTGGATGTATAATAGACTTGTGCCTAGTCGAAAAGGGTTGAATGAGGATTTTATCAAAGGTGTTGATGAATTTGTAGCCTTTGCAATAACACAAGAAGATTTTGTATCTAATTACAAGATAAGGTGTCCATGTTCAAGGTGTCAAAACATGAAATTTCTCAACTTAGATGATGTGAAGATCCACTTATACAAGTATGGGTTTGTCCCTGATTATTACCAATGGATTTCACATGGGGAACCATTTGTACCTATTATTTCTCAGAGATTCTATGATGACCAAGGAAATCAAGCAAATGCTCAAAAAACACCTAAAAATCCATATCAAACTATGGTTCTAGAGGCAACTGGGGTAAATATCAATTTCGAATATGATAGTGGTAATCCTGTGGGAGATGAAGAAGAAAATCCTAATAATGATGCTAAGTACTTTTATGAACTCCTTAAGGCTGCAGAAGAGTATTTGTATGAAGGATGTAAATCTCAAACTCCATTGTCTGTGATGTCAAGGTTGTTGAATATTAAATCTGATTATAACTTGAGTGAGGCATGCTTCAATCGTATTTTACAATTGGTGAGAGAGGTCTTACCAGATGACACCAAGTTACCTAAAGATTTTTACAAGACTAAGAAAATGATGGGAAAACTTGGTTTAGAGTACAAGAAGATTGATGTATGTGATATTGGGTGTATTTTGTATTACAAAGAAAACCAAGATCTCAAATCATGCCCTGTTTGTGGAAAGTCTCGTTATAAACCTGAAAAAAAAGGTTGTTCAAAGAGAAAGAAAGATGTTCCATGGAAGACATTACGATATTTTCCTCTCACACCAAGGCTACAAAGGTTGTTTATGTCAACAAAAATAGCTAAACATATGACATGGCACCAAGAAAGTCGTAGAGAGTTTGAGAAAATGAGTCATCCATGTGATGGAGAGGCATGGAAACACTTTGATGAATGTCACCCGTCATTTGCTGCTGAGCCTAGAAATGTTCGATTAGCTCTTTCTTCTGATGGTTTTAGCCCATATGGACAAATGAGTCATCCTTATTCTTGCTGGCCAGTAATTTTAACACCATATAACCTTCCCCCAGGAATGTGTATGACAACTCCCTATATGTTCTTAACTCTTGTCATTCCAGGTCCAAAGAGCCCTGGAAAGAACATAGATATCTATTTGCAACCTCTTATAGATGAGTTGAAAGAATTATGGGAGGCTGGTGCAGAAACTTATGATGCATATAGAAAACAAAATTTTCATATGAGAGCTGCACTTATGTGGACTATTAATGATTTTCCAGCATATGGAATGCTATCGGGATGGAGTACACATGGTGTTTTGTCATGCCCTATATGCATGGACCTTAGCAAGGCATTTTATTTGAAAGAGGGTAAGAAACCATCATTTTTTGATTGTCATCGTCAATTTCTACCCTTGGTACATCCTTTCCGTGATGATACAGAGTCTTTTCGTAAAGGATGTGTTGATAACTCAAGACCTCCACCAAGGTTGTCAAGCGAAGAAGTGTGGGCACATGTACGTCATTTACCACTTATGATGCAAATGGTTGGGAATGATAAGATTCCTGGATTTGGGGATCAACATAATTGGACCAAGCAGTCTATATTTTGGCAGTTACCTTATTGGCGCACAAACCTT
>QANZ01050012.1:0-14726 GCA_003254925.1 Chamaecrista fasciculata | reverse complement strand
TGTTGTTTCCTTGTCATAATTAGATGATTAAGGTGTTTCTGTTGTTTCCTTTGCAATTTATTTTGTGCTAACAATAATTCCTCTTGCATTTGCATTGACATGGTTCAAACTCTTGCATTCTCTTGGTTGTATTCTGTGTTCTTTGGTTAGTACTTATAATTAGACTTGTGTGTGAAAATGACTATGCAAGAGAGATCTTCCTTGGGAGTCCAATACCAACTCTGTTTAAAATAGCGCCATTGTGAAGCTTGTTTGAACTTTCTGTTTGAGCTACATCTGCAAAATGAAGCTTGTTTTTTTATACCACCAAAGTGAAGCTTGTTAAAATACACAACTATCTAGTGGCTAATAACTAATAGTAATTAATGATCAATAAAATAAGAACCTAGCTAGTCCCTAAAGTGGTCTAATTTATTTGATGGACTTGAGATTTTAAAGAAATTCTATTTGATGGACTTGAGATTTTAAAGAAATTCTATTTGATTGTTAATTAGATTAAATGCATAAGTTGAATGTTGGCTTGATTAGTTTTTAACTATTTCAGCTTAGATACAAAAACTGCATCAAAAAGCATTTGGATAATGTTTCTGGGATGCAAGTTGGAGATGCAGTGAATGGGGAAGAGGCTAGTAATGAAGAGACCAGTGAGGAAGATGATGATGATGAAGAATTTGTTAGATGTCAATCCCTTCTTCCAAAGGAGCAAGTTGCTAGTGCTTGGATTGAAGCAGTTGGAGGTGTTGGGAAAGGAAGACTTTATGGACTTGGATCAGAGAGCTCTATTTTTGTGTCTAAAGATCATCATACATCTGGGAAAACTTCAGCCCCAACTCCCTCCACACATGACTTAGGTTCTTCTAACTTTCAAGAAATTGTCAATAGAGCAGTTGAAGAAAAACTAGTGGATATGCGGGCTAAGTTACAAGAGGACCTACAAGCAAATATTCATGCTGCCATATTTGAGTTGTTAAGATCAGGTGATCAACCCCCAATTTAGGATCATCATCACATATATGTTAATATGAAATAGGATATGATAATTTTTGTGGTTGTGGTGGATCATTTTATAATATTTTGGATAAGATAAGATCTTGTTGATATTTTGAAAATGTATATTTTGGAAAGACTTTGTCAATAGTTAGGATGGGAGATCTTTAGTATTTGAATATTTTGTATTGACTATTCTATTAGTATATATAAGATCAAGTTATTAAATTTGTCAAGGTATTTATGTTTATCTGGATTAAATTGTATTTTGTAGGATTGTTTATGGTGAATATTAATATGTATTAAATTGAAACAAATTTAGCAACAAACAAGTTGCTATAATTAGAATCACCAAAAATTGATATTAGCAACAAACTATTTCAATGCTATTTAGAAACAAAATTTCCAACAAATTTAGTAACAAATATTATGTATTTAGAAATCATTTTAGAAACAAATTTAGCAACGCATCTTCCCTTTCAAAAATAGCAACGACAAGAAAATTTCATATCAGTTGACTAAATTAGCAACGGCCAAATTCAAAATTTGAAACAAATTATTCCGTTGCTAAATTAGAAACGGATTTTGTGAATCTGTTGCTAAATTTAGCAAGGCCAGTTTTTGCGATGGATTTACCAACGTCTTAAATCCGTTGCTAAACAATTATTAGCAACAGTTTTTCGCCATTTAGAAGCAAATTTGTCCGTTTCTAAATGATGATTTTCTAGTAGTGAAGATCTTGGTTAATAGGTTGAAACTTTTTCTTTTTAAGTTTGTTTCTCCCTTTCAATCAAGTTGTGTTCCAGGGAGACTGCTCAGCCAAACATTGACATGTTATTTGGTCTTCTTTTTTCATGTTTATAATGATAATTTATTGCAAATAGACCAATTAATATATTAAGGGCTGCATCAAGGTATGGCATAATAAAGTGGATAAAATATATTATTTAGCATTTATTTATTGTAGGTGCTACTTAATGGGTTTTTCAGTGTTTTAGATATCCAAACAGGGCCTAACCAAAGGGGAATCATCTTGAATTAACAAGAAGATAAAAAAAGCACAATATTAGGTTGTGCCATCACGTGTGCCACCGACACAGGTGATGGAACATGCCTTTGAGTCAGCATGACGTCAGCAGATAAGCTTCAACGTAAAAATAGGATGTGCCGTTGGTTGTGCCGCCAGGAATTCCCACGGCACACGCAAGGAAGAGGTCAAAGATATGATTTGGACGACCAGGATTCAAGATATCAAGATGCAGTTGGGATATTTCGCATATCTCGCTGTGCCACCAGCCTGTGCCGCCGGCACAAGTCCATTTTGGTGCCTAACTTGCGGACTAAGTCTATTTTCGTGCCTATAAATAGATCTCGTCATAACGCAGGTGGTCGGACACCCGTCCTAAGGTGTCAAGCGAGCCAAATTTAATTATACTTAAGCTTCGCAAGTATAACTATATTTATTAGAATATAGTATAGATGCTAACCCAAGGTGAATCTCTCGCGGAACTCGATATGATGAGGTTAAGAGAATTGTGATGAAGGTTTGTAGGTTATAAATTTGAGTGTAAAAGTTGTCACGAATTAATGAACAATGAATCAAAACAATACTTGAGAGAAAACCCTAGAGATAGACTATCATAGTTCGTTTAAGATAGATAACAGATAATTAATGTGCATTTACTTAACCAAGTTAAATGATGTATTTGAACTCAAACACAATCAATCAAGCAATGGTGAAAGATATAAGTTAGGATCGATCACTCAACCAAGACTGGGGAATATGAGCAATTGTTTAAAGCTCTTCAAGGAAATCTCTATTATTGCAGTATCGGAACAATAAACAAATATAGACAATTAATAATAACCCTAATCATGCTTTCTAGATAAATAGAACACTCTTTAGTAAACCAACCATATAAATAACATGTTTAAAGAGCAACATTTATTAATCGTGAAAGAGATAGACTCCAGAAATATCAAGGTTTCATTCCCTAATAAAGTACTGATATATTATCTAATGTATAAACAACTTCAACAAATACCATGAAGAGATTGGAACGTTAGGGTTCTCCACACGCTTAGAGAAAGGAACCGTGTGGCTAATGCCTTGGCTGGAGTTGGCATGAAGATGGAGCAGTTTTGGGTTTGATGGGTTGAGCCGCCTAGTTTTATTAAGAGGCTTTTGTTTGAAGACAGCCTTGGGCCTTTGTTGTTGATGCGGACACCCGTCGTAAGGTGTCAAACGGATCAAATTTAATTATACTCGAGCCTTGCAAGTATAACTATATTTAATAAAATATAGTATAGATGCTAACCCCAAGGTCGGATCTCTCGTGGAACTCAATGTGATGAGGCTAAGAGAATTGTGACGAAGGTTGTAATAACTTCTATTTTTGAGGGTTGTCACGATTTAATAAGATATTAAGAGTCAAAATAATACTTGAGAGAAAACCCTAGAGATGGACTATCATAGTTCGTTCATCATAGAGGATAGATAATAAATATGCATTTACTTCTCCAAGTTAGACAACGTATTTAAACTCTAAACACAATCAATCAAACAATGGAGAGAATACAAGATTAGGATAGGTAACTCAACCAAAACTAGATTTAAGAGCTATTTGCCAAAGCTCTTCGGGGTAATCTATATTATTGCCACATCGGAACAATAAACAAATATAGATTCATCATTAACAATCCTAAATATGCAAATAAGATATGTAAACCACTCTTTAGCAAACCCTAAAGAGCTACTTCATTAATCGTGAGAGAGACAAACTCCGGGAATGTCAAGGTCTCATTACTTTAACAAAGTATAATCTACGACTTATATATAAACAACTTCAACAATTACCTTTGAAGGAGTTGATCATACCTCATAAATGCAACATCAATATCTGGACTTTACAACGAAACATGGTGAACTCAAGCCACATCCTTGAGGCATTCCTCAAGTATCTAGCTATTTAGTTACTCATGCTCTAGGCGAACTATTCTAAACTAATGAATGAATTGGTGTTTTCTTCGTAAATTGGTGTGCTTGGAATGACAACCTCTATTTATAGTGTTAAGTAGTGTGCTTGGTCCGCAAGTCAATGAAAGAAAATCGCCTCTGGCCGTAGCTGTGCAAAACATACTCTACTGCTCCAGATTAATCTGCGCCGCTAGATTTCCCTTTTGGGCCATTGGCTCAAAGTGACGGCGCAACAACAAACTACGCTGAAGCTTATTTGCTTACGTCATATTCCTAACAGATACGTGCGCTGCTGGAATTTCCTATCCTGGGTCGGCGGCCCACGTGGCGGCGCAAGAATATCTTGTGCTCAACGTGATCTTCTCAAACATTTTGATATTTCCCTCTTGGTTTGGCCTTGTTTGGATATCTGAAACACTGAATAAACCATGAAGTAGCACCTATTTATAAAGTACAATAAATAAACACTTGTGAATACCGTATTTTGTCCGGATCTTTTTGTAAATAAATAAACCTTTTGGGAATTAAAAAAATAAGATAAGAATTTTGAGTTTTCACAGTCTTACTTTAAATAAGGAAAATTCCAAAAGAAAAGGCCTAAATAAGAAGAGAGTTTCATCTAGTATAAAATAAATAAAAATGAAAAATAATAAAAATAATAAAAAAAACGAATTAAAAAAATGGGAAAAAGAAAAGGTGAGGAAATGGTGAGAGTGGCAAAGTTGAGATTTGAACCAACTCCCCCTAACCTTCTAAACCTTAACAATTTGGGCCAAAGCCATTTCTTTTCAAAACCATGCATCAAGGTTTATTTAAGGAAGATTTACAATGAGTGATTCATCTTATTTAACCATGAAGCATGCATGAAGTAGGAAAAAGAAAATTAATGAGAGGAGAAGGACAAAAATTAGAGGAAAAAGGAAATTCCTTGGGGATTGATTTTGATCATATTTAATCTTTGATCTTGACCAAATCACATCAAATTTTCAAAATTTGATCACCAATTTTAAATTGGCGATTGGATTGATTTTAGGAGATTATTTTGTATTAGTTAACATTAACTTTTGATCCTCATTGATTCTCCTTTCAAGCCTATAAAGAGATGAGATATTTATAGAAAAAAAAAACAATTTTGGAGAGGCAAATAAGAGAGAAGAATTCAGATTCTAGAGAGAGAAAAATTCAGATTTCTAGAGAGAGAAATTCGTTTTTAGAGAGAGAAAATCTGATTTTTGGAGAGAGAAACTGTGTGTTGAGTCTAATTCCGGTTTGTTTTTCTTTCTTCTCTTTTAATTTGTTTTCTCATCTTCATCTCATTTTTGGGGTAGGTTTGAATATCTATGGGTTAGCCTTTAGGGTCCGTATAAAGAAACAATGGAGTTATTCTCCAAAGGCGTTCCGACGGTTGAGAAATTCAGTCAAAATCATGACTTTTAGTACTCGATAGGGACTAAACTGAATTTCGTAACCAAAATCTGGGCAGCTTCGGTAATTGCGTTTTGCTCCCTATATAGTTTCATTTTAGTCCCTACATATTTCATGTTCAAGGACCTAAATGAAAATTCTGGAAACAATTTGGAATTGAATTGTAATTTTGGCCAAAAGAATGTGAAGCTCTTTTCTCTGCCCACTGTGTGCGTGCTTCGTGTGTATATATAATGTTGTGCTGAACGTGTATGTGTTGTATTATATATTATATTATATTATATACTATTGGTATGGCTTGGCTTGTTGTGTGTCCTAAATTATTGTCTCTCATTTTTATCCTAATTATATCAAATAGGAGATGACAATTTTTATCTTGAGACTAATCAATTTAAGTCAAGATAATTATTTTATAACTCATGAAATATTATAGGGTTCATAACTCAAATATTTTAGGATAAAATTATACTCTGATAAATACATGAGATTATTAAGTTTCCCCTTTTATCTCAAAAAAATCATATAAAAATATAATAAAAAATATTATAATAATTATGTTCTCTTGAGGGATCATTCCCTAGAGAATGTTTAAACCTGCAGGTACGCTTGTTTATCAAGGTACACATGCGATTCCCTTGTCTTTAGGTGTTTATTTAATTATTATTATTTAAATACCGTAACATTTTCGTTTAGCAGTAAAACGAGGATTCGAGGTGAGTCATCTAACCCAACCCCCAACTATATGTGTATTTCCGAACTACGTGGACTTTGATCCCTAATTAGGGTACGAAGGCCTTAGGTTCCAAAACCTGAGTCAAGTCTAATCTTATTTTCTTTTTTTTGTTTTTTATTATTAAATTGTATGAATCCCTGATTGTGATTATTGATATGTTTCATAATTTGTTGGGTATGCGATTTAATAATATTATCTATTAATTATTGGGCACGAGGATGTTTGTTGTGTGTTTTAATTATAATTAAATATAAATATTTAGGCCATTATTTTTAATAATTATTTTGGGGTAACCTTATAATTCTAAGGGGTTTTTAGGGTGCCTAACACCTTCCCTAAAAATTAAATGTGCTCCCGAACCATCTTTGGTTTGCAAACCGGTTTTCTCAAATTGCCTTATCCACCATTATTTTTTTGAAATTGTTTTAAAAAATGTTTTATTTATTTTTTCCAAGTTGTTTAAATAAAATTTGGTGGCGACTCCTCTATTTTAGTCACAGTCGACATTCTCCGCAATGTCAGGCGTGACAGTTTGGCGACTCCACTAGGGATAGTTTGAGAGCCAAGCCCAACAACAAAATAATTATTATCTTTTAAAAAAAATGGCCTATTTATTTATTTTTTTATTCTATTGAAACAATTCAAAAGCATAATTAAACTAGAGACCCCTAGAGCAAAATTGTTTTATTTAAGGAAATTCTATCAAATAATTCTGTCTAAGGAAATCGGTTATTAAGTGGGATTGACCTCACCGATTACTTGAGAATTATTAAATGGAATTCCTAAATAAAATAATTAAGAACACACATCTATATTTTGTTGTGTTGCTTTTGCAGGTTATCCACGTTTGTTGATGAGGGAGGGTAGTGTTGGGAAATCACGGCCCTAAACGCACAGGGGAAGCAAAAATTAAAATTAAAATAAACCTTTAAATGGCGCAAGAACCAAAAAAATGATTTCCCTACGGATCCACTAGCTGAATTTAAACCGGTGAAGGATAGAGTTATACCTCAAGGTTTCAATTGGTCCGGTTGAACGGTGCGTTTCTGAGAAGTCCACTTGAAGCGTACTTCCTCCGCCAGTAATCCACACGAGCAGTTTATTGGCACCAAGGTGCTAACCTTCTGTTCTTTTCACCAAAAGAACTTGGGAACTCGATGTACGGCTCTTAAAATTCAAGAACGGTTCTTGAACTTTTAGAGGAAGGTGGCGCCAAGAACACTCAAGAACACTTCTTGGTTTCTCTCTCAAAATCCCTAACCTAGGATGCAAGTCGACTTTTCCTCTCTCTTAGGGAAAATCGATTTTGCCTCTCTCTATAATTAGGGAACTTCAAATTTTCTCTCTCTTAGGAAAATCAAGTGGGCAAGTCGACTTCCCTAAATTAATGGATTATCAAATTATAAAATTATAAGATTACAGTAATATTATAATTTTAGGACTTGAATTCTTAATTAAAATATTACCCTATTATCTTAATTGAATTCAAAATGCAATCTTTGAGAATCAAATTGGAAGATCAAATCTTCCTCCTTGGTCCCACATAGAATGCGCCAACCTCCCCTAATATCCCTTGGAATTTTATAAATCAAAAACATTCCTAACTCTTAGGAACTTATTATCTTCCAAAGATTTTGAATTAAAGTATTACCCTAATATCTTTAATTCAAATTTTGAATTTGAAATATAGATCAAATCTTTGAATTCAAATTCATGACTTTAATTAATAAAACATTTCTACTAATTAAAACCAATCCTATATGAGGCGCCACCCTCACCCTATTTTATCCTAATATTAGTGAATTTAATAAATCAATAATCTCCTAACTTTTAGGAATCTTATTTAATTTATTATTCCCTAATATTATAATTGTAAATAGATTAATCCCATTAACTATTTAACAATTAATATATTTAAACTTGTCTCACAAATTTAAATATCTCAACCGTAGATTTAATTTAAGACAAGACTTTATGTCCCAGACATTTCAGCTATGTCTTAAATTGTGCCACCGGAGTGACTCACGAATTATACCTAATTCGTGTCCCTTTAAGCGGTGTCCAGATCCTGCTCATGTGTGACCCAGCAGGCCCCACGTGAAGTTGGCAGCAAGCCATCTCTATGACTCACAAGTCGAGAGTGGACTCTAGCAAGCCATCACGACTACCCAAAACACGTGAGTTATCGTTTTATCAAAAAGACCGATTTAACCTTAGTACCACCTAGTGATAGACCCTATTGTCACACAATATCTTGGTCATGGATTAGGCATGGGAAAGTCATCCATAATCCAAACCTAAACTTTCTCGATATCCTGAGTTAGTCCCATTTTCCTGAGTGTCCACTCTTTCCTTGGACAGACTCATCGAGGGCGCCAGTTTATCTCTCATATAAACGAGGGACAAAATCCCATCTTGGTCAACCATATTCCTCAGCACTGCAATCAACCAAATCCGTACCTAGCCCTTATGGCTACCCTGCTACGGGCGACGTTAGATTAGGCCAAAGTCTGACAACTACAATGCCGGAATAGTCAAGACCTCAGGTCTAAGGCATCGTGACAGGCGTACAGGAGAGACTAGCTAATGACTAAACCCATGCAGGACTCTCCGGGTCAGTCCAGCAACTTCTAACCCCTTACATAATTGCACCATGACTCTCGTAAAGCATCTAGTGCATGTATCTAGATACACCAAGGTCATGCTGGCCTTAGTTCATTCTCGCTCCCACGAGAATAATCGACCAGTGACGAATTTAGATTAATTATCTCATAACTAATCAAGGACGCTATCATAGTAAACATGCTAATAATATGATAACAACATAATTTATCTCCATAAATTAATCAATATGTTCAAAACATATACGTAAAATGATTGGCCCTAGGGCACAATCTCCAACAGACTCCCACTTGCACTAGGGTACAATCATCAATCTAGCTGTTCCTACACTAGGTACACTGATCAAGGCGTCTAATCCCCATCGACGATACATGTCGTTCATGTATGACCCGCGCAAGAGGCTTCGTAAGAGGATCGGCAACGTTATCCTCACCTGCTACTTTGCATATCTTCACATCACCTCTGTCAATCATCTCTCTGACAAGGTGAAAACGCCTGAGTATATGCTTGGTCCTTTGATGGGACCGCGGCTCCTTGGCTTGTGCAATAGCTCCACTATTATCACAAAACAAGGTTATGGGATCAGAGATGGTCGGAACCACAGCAAGCTCGGCAATGAACTTCCTAATCCACACAGCCTCCTTCTCTGCATCTGATGCTGCAATATACTCCGACTCAGTTGTAGAATCAGCAATCGTGCTCTTCTTAGAACTCTTCCAACTCAAGCTGCCACTGTTCAGGAGAAACACGTATCTAGACTGCGACTTAAAGTCATCTTGGTCGGTTTGGAAACTAGCGTCTGTGTAACCCCTTACACATAGCTCCTCATCAGTTCCACCGTACACCAAGAACTCATCCTTAGTTCGTCTTAAGTACTTAAGGATGTTTTTGACAGCGGTCCAATGATCCTCACCAGGGTCTTGTTGGAACCGGCTCGTCATGCTCATGGTAAAAGACACATCGGGTCGAGTACACAGCATGGCATACATGATGGATCCTATTGCCGAAGCATAAGGGATGCCACTCATGCGCCCTCGCTCAACAACTATCTTGGGACACTGTTTCTAGCTCAAGGTCAATCCATGATTCATTGGTATGAATCCCTTCTTGGAATCTTGCATACTGAACCTCTTCAGTACCTTATCCAAGTATGTACTCTGACTCAAACCAAGAAGCCTACGAGACCTATCTCTATAGATCTTGATGCCTAGAATATAGGCAGCTTCTCCTAAGTCCTTCATTGAGAACGATTTTCCCAACCAAGATTTCACAATCTCTAAGGTTGGAATATCATTTCCAATGAGCAATATGTCATCGACATACAGCATGAAGAACACAATTGTGCTCACACTAACCTTCTTGTAAACACAAGGTTCATCAGCGTTTTGTAAGAAGCCAAACTCTTTGACTACTTCATCAAAACGATGATTCCAACTCCGGGATGCTTGCTTCAATCCATAAATGGATCTTTGAAGCTTGCATACCTTGTTTGGTGCCTATGGACATACAAACCCCTCGGGTTGTGTCATGTACACATCCTCGGGCAGCCTTCCATTAAGGAACATTGTTTTGACATCCATCTGCCATACCTCATAGTCATAATATGCGGCTATGGCAAGGAGGATCCTAATGGATTTGGCCATTGCAACAGGGGAGAACGTTTCGTCATAGTCAATACCAAGACGTTGAGTAAATCCCTTCGCAACAAGCCTCACCTTGAAGACGTTGACATTGCCATCCATGTCTGTTTTCTCTTTGAAAACCCACTTGCACCCTACGGGTTTTACCCCTTCGGGTGGAGCGACTAAGGTCCATACCTCGTTGTCGTACATAGATTGCATCTCAGCCTTCATGGCTTCAACCCATTTCTCAGAGTTGGGGTCCGCGATGGCCTCTTGATAGGTAGTGGGCTCACCACGCTCCGTGAGCAACACATCCTTGTTTTCAGTCACCAGAAATCCATATCTTTCAGGCTGACAACGTGTCCTATCAGACCTTTGTGGTTCTTGTGTCACTGGAGGAGCTTCCACAACATCTTGTGGTTCTTCTCCAGTTTCCGTCTGCGCCTCTGAAGTGTCTTGTGGAACTTGAACTTCTTCAAGCTCTATCTTACTACAGTTTCCACAACATCTTGTGGTTCTTCTCCAGTTTCCATCTGCGCCTCTGAAGTGTCTTGTGGAACTTGAACTTCTTCAAGCTCTATCCCTTTCTAGAAAGAATCAATTTTTGACTACAAACACTTTGTTGTCAGTTGGGTAGTAGACATAATAGCCCCTTGTTTCTTTGGGGTATCCCACAAATAAGCACTTGAGGGATTTGGGAGATAGTTTATCGTCAGGCGGTTGCTTAACGTAAACTTCACATCCCGAAACCTTGAGATAAGACATAATGAGACTCTTCCCACTCCATATCTCATATGGTGTCTTCTCAACTGCCTTAGACGGAACATGGTTAAGTGTGAACGCGACAGTTTCTAGAGCATATCCCCAAAAAGATTGCGGAAGATTGGTTTGACTCATCATAGATCGAACCATATCCAATAGAGTTCGATTCCTCCTCTCAGAAACACCATTCCACTGTGGGGTTCCAGGAGGAGTAAGCTGTGAAACTATTCCACAGCTTCTAAGATGATCAATAAATTCTTGACTCAAATACTCGCCTCCTCGATGAGATCGAAGGACTTTGATTTTCTTGTCAAGTTGGTTTTCTACGTCATTTTGAAATCTCTTGAAGATTTCGAAAGACTCTGACTTGTGCTTCATTAGGTAGACATAGCCATACCTACTGAAGTCGTCAGTGAACGTAATGAAATAAGAGTAACCACCTCTAGCTTGAGTACTCATGGGTCCACATACATCACTATGTATGATCCCCAATAAGTCTAATGCCCTCTCACTGTGGCCAGTGAAAGGCGCCTTTGTTATCTTTCCAAGTAAACAGGATTCGCAAGCATCATATGATTCAAAATCAAATGAGCTTAGAAGTCCATCTTTATGGAGCTTCTCTAGGTGTTTCTCGTTTATATGGCCTAAACGACAATGCCAAAGGTATGTAGGATTAGATTCGCTAATCTTAATCATTTTCGTATCAATGTTATATATTTCGTTATTACGTTGTTGTTCTAATTTCAAGATATAGTGGTTATCTTGCAGATCACCATAAGCAAACAACACATTATCCTTGTAAATAGAACATGTACCATTTCCATTCACACAAACAAATCCTTCCTTATCCAAATAAGAAAGTGAAACAATGTTAGAACTTAAGGACGAAACGTAATAACAATTGTTCAAAACTAAAACAAGCCAGTGGGCAAAACTAGCTCGTATGTTCCTACAGCAACAGTAGCAACCCTTGCTCCATTGCCTACTCGTAGGTCCACCTCGCCTCTATTCAGCTTCCTACTGCTTCTCAACCCCTGCACATTAGTACATATGTGAGAACCACAAGCAGTATCTAATACCCAAGTGGTAGGAGTAGATAAGTGAACACCTATAACATAGATACCTGAAGTAGAGGCTTCGCTCTTCTTCTTCTTGCAATTTCTCTTCCAATGTCCAGGCTTCTGGCAGAAAAAGCAAATTGATTCCTTTGTGGGCTTTGCCTTCTTGGCAGGCGATGGGTTGGGCTTGGCTGCTGGCTTGGTCTCACCAACCACGGCTTTTCCCTTCCTCTTTCCTTGGCCCTTACCCTCTCCCTTGTTTTGAACGAGCAAGACAGAGCTAGGCGTCTTCTTGATGGACACCTCAGCAGTCTTGAGCATCCCATGCAGCTCAGAAACAGACTTCTCCATCCCATTCATGTTGAAGTTCATGACGAATGGGTCATAACTCCTTGGTAGCAAGTTCAGGATCACATCCGTCGGAAGCTCTTGGGTGATGGGAAATCCCAGCCTACCAAGGTGATCTATGTACCCCTTCATCTTTAAGACGTGGACACTCACAGACGCACCTTCTGCCATCTTGCAAGAGTACAGAGCCTTCGTGGTCTCAAACCTCTCTTGCCTTGCCTGTACTTGGAACATTTCCCTGAGTTGCCTAAGCATCTCGTATGCCCCCATGTTCTCCAAGTTCTTTTGGATCTCGGGAACCATGGTGGCCAACATTAGGCAAGCAACGTCCACAGAGTCACTTTGATGCTTCTCATAAGCATCTCTCTGTGCTCTTAGAGCGTTGGCAGCAGGCTGTTCAGAAATAGGGTTTTCTAGGACATACAGCTTCCTTTCCTGGGTGAGAACAATTCTCACATTTCGAAACCAGTCAAGGAAGTTAGTCCCAGTCAATTTATCCTTCTCAAGGATAGATCGCAGTGATAGTGTTGAAACATTGGTTTCCATTGATTCTACAATTCAGATATGAAAAGTTTAATTAGCAGGAAATATAAATATCCACCATTATATAAAACCCAGAAAAATTATTAGTGGCTAAGATCCATATTTCACCAAAGTTTACCGTCGCGTAGGCGATCATGCACCCTTAGGTTAATTAGGTAGGTAACTCCTTACCAATCACATCTGATGTGACTCTTAGATCTTTATGGGACTGTATCATCATATGATACTTATTATGCCATGTTTATCCCATCTAATGCCTTGGGGTCCAAATCCGATTTGATAACCCCATTAAGTCACACAATAAAACTTGTGAATGGCTAGGCTCAAAACAACGAGGCCGAAGCCCGACCCCATATCATCAAGGCCCACTAAACACGTGTCACGTAGGCAATCACCGCATTTAATAAACCATGATCTCACCGAGGCGTTGCGTTGAATCTCCCATTCACCCGTCTCTCCTCGAGGTCATGGCAGATACGTGTCGCGTAGGCGATCACCGCTCCGCGATGAACAAGATTTCAACAGGGTTGTTTATTGATGGCATTAAAACTTAAGATTTTTTAAAAGGGTTTGATTTTTAAAAGGTTCCGTTTTAATTTAATTTTAAAACCAATTTTTTAAAAAAATTAAATGAGTTGTGCCATGTGTTTATTTCCCCATGTATCTCATGCATATAAACTCATGCATAGATTTTGTATCTCATACAAAATCCCACACTCGTATCTTATACGTGGTAGTGTAAAATTAAATAAAGCATGTTAAAATTCGCACCCCTAGGCATACATCTAGCGTATTGCATCACATACAAAACTAAATGTATAAAACACACCGTGTTTAGATATGGCCCATCTACCCTATAATCCTCTCAAGCCAATGAGAGAATTTTTCTAAAAGGAAAAATAAAAATTACATTGTGAAAAACCCCAGTTACATTGAGGTATAACAAAAATGTAAAATTACATCAAGAGCATAGGGAGACGACACGCAGGTCGTATTTACCAAAAACCCTAGAGCCATATCCAACACCACACAACACATATGAACACTTCACATAATATCATGTCAAACACGGCATACAACAACACATACCAAAAACAATTTTTTAAAGTGTGTTCAATTTGGGTTTGTGCAATCTTAACATGCCTCTCTTGAAATTAGGCCTTATATCAATAATTATAAAATTCTAGAATTTAAATTATTGCCCCCAAAAATTTTAAAATTCATAATTTTAATAAATTTTCAGCCACCCCACAATATTATAATTAAAACATTTTTAACTATAATTATATAGGGATTTCGACTTTGGCCTTAAAATTTCAAGAAAAATTTCCAAATCAATCCAATTAATTTTATATGTATCACATACACAAAATTTGCACCAATTCCATAAATTGAGTTTTTAAATAAAACTTTTCGGTGGATTTTCGTAAAACGAAACATATGATTGAAAGCGGTAAACACACATATCATACATCACATGTACCATACACCAAAACCAGTATTAAATTCAAAACTAGCCTGGCTCTGACACCACTGTTGGGAAATCACGGCCCTAAACGCACAGCGGAAGCAAAAATTAAAATTAAAATAAACCTTTAAATGGTGCAAGTGTTGGAGATTGTGCCCTAGGGCCAATCATTTTATAAATA